>JAVXUM010000021.1:19194973-19205284 GCA_035590655.1 Pouteria glomerata
ATTGCATACTACCCATTATATAACCGTATCTAAAACTTGTACCACTCGCACCAGCTGGGGATAAAGTTTTTCTCGCAACGAACCCCGCCTAATAAAGGGTGGGAATACCTCTCCCTAGTGCGATGCATTTTGAGAGGGCACTGGGGTAGTCCTCGCCAAGAACAAAATCATGACGGGTCGGGTGGCTGTGGCACCCGGATGCTGTGTGCCGTTCACGTCAACGTGGATCCCTGAAGCGGATAATATCGTACTAGTGGTGGTGGTCTCGGGCTGCTACAGTGGTATCAGAGCCGGTGCCGAATCGGTGTGCCAGCAAGGACGTTGGGCCCTAAAGGGGGATAGATTGTAACAATTCCACATTGGTTGGGGAGGAGAACGAACTACGCCTAATAAAGGGTGGGGATACCTCTCCCTAGTGCGAGGCCTTTTGGGGGGCACCGGTTCGCCTCACCAAGAACAAAACCGTGACGGGTCGGGATACGGTGTGCGCCCGGGTGCTGTAACGATCCCACATTGGTTGGGGAGGAGAACGAACCATGCCTAATAAAGGGTGAAGATACCTCTCCCTAGTGCGAGACCTTTTGGGGGGCGCCGGGTCGCTTCACCAAAAACAAAACTGTGACGGGTCGGGATGTTGTGTGCGCTCGGGTGCTGTGTGCCATCCACGTGTGCGTGGATCCCGAAAGCTGACAATATTGTGCTAGCGGTATTGGGTCCCAGGCTGTTACAATGGTATCAGAGCGAGTGCCGAATTGGTGTACCAGCGAGGACGCTAGGCTCTAAAGGGGAGTGGATTGTAACGATCCCATATCGACTGGGGAGGAGAATGAACCACGTCTAATAAAGGGTGGGGATACCTCTCCCTAGTGCGAGGCCTTTTGGGGGGCGCCGGGTAGCCTCACTAAGAACAAAACTGTGACGGGTCGGGATGTTGTGTGCGTTTGGGTGCTGTGTGTCATCCACGTGTGCGTGGATCCTGAAAGCGGATAATATCGTGCTAGCGGTATTGGGTCCCGGGCTATTGCTATGGTATCAGAGCCGGTGCTGAATTTGTGTGCCAGCGAGGACGCTGGGCCCTAAAGAGGGGTGAATTGTAACGATCCCACATCGGTTGGGGAGGAGAACGAACCACGCCTAATAAAGGGTGAGGATATCTCTCCCTAGTGCGAGACCTTTTCGGGGGCGCCGAGTTGCCTCACCAAGAACAAAACCACTACAACATTTGGTCGGGGAAGATCACTTTTTGGTCGCTAAAACTTTTGCCGACCAAACATAATTTGGTCGCCGGTTGGTCGGCAAAGGCTAGTCGCAGAAGGTATTGGCGACCAAAAGTATATTTAGTCGGTAAAATTATGATTTTTTCGACCAAACATTAGTTGCTAAAAGGTAGGTTTTTGGTGACTAATTTATTTTTGGTCGGAAAAAGCTTAACCTTTAGCGACCAATGGTCGGCAAAAGGGGTAATTTTTTTTTAAAAAATAAAAGCTTGAATTAATTTTTAAAAAAATAAAAATTCACATGTGGCGCCACATGGCGCCATGTCATCATATCACTTGTTAACCAATAGTTGTGCCACATGTCAATCTATGATTGTTCCACGTGTCATTTTATTATTGCACCACGTGACAACTTTATATTTTTGAGAACTTTTCATTGTTATTGAGAATCGAACCCATGCCAATCCTTTAAAAATTGGTGTGTTGGCCACTAGGGCAAGCTACTATTTGTGTATGTATTTTATATATTAATATATATGAATAAATTTTTATTTAATTATTTAATTTTGTTGTAATAATTTTTTGTAACTTTTCCTGACTAATTGGTAGCTGAAAGTAATACTTTTGCCGACCAATTGGTCAGGAAAAATCATAAAAAATTTATTATTTTAACTTTTTTGTAATAATTTTTAGTGACTTTTCCCGATCAATTGGTGGCTAAAAGCAACACTTTTGCCGACTAATTGATTGAGAAAAGTCATAAAAATTTTATTATTTTTATTTAATTATTTTAACTTTTTTGTAATAATTTTTTGTAACTTTTCCCGACCAATTGGTGGCTAAAAGTAAGTTATTCTTTAGTGACCAAATTTGATTTGGTCGGAAAAAATTGACTATTAGCGACCAATGATGATTTGGTCGAAAAAAGTCACATTTTAGCGACCAAATTTATAATTGGTCGGAAAAAGTGGTTGTCAAAAGTGTGAATTGTTGTAGTGAATCGTGACAGGTCGGGACACTGTGTTCGCCCGGGTGCTATGTGCCGTCCACATGTGCGTGAATCCTGAAAGTGGACAATATCGTGCTAGCGGTATTGGGTCCCAGGCTGTTACAATTTTAATGGGATAAAACTTTCAAATTTCAAATATATGAGCTTTTATTTAATACGCAATTGGTGCAATTGACTTTCGCATTAGGCGCAAGTTGGTCTACTTCAAACGCATGCAAATGAAGTGTAATAAAAATTGATGTATGGAATTTTAACTTTTTTATTCATTAAAATATATTATTATTTTTTTTAAATTTTCCTTCAGAAGAATTTTAACTATTAAAGTTTATTTTTTCAGCATTTCACAAATTGGGCCCATGAAAATAAATATATTTACTAAAAAATTATTTTTTTTTGGAATTTTTCCTAAAAAGTTGACAAGAATTAAATCCTTGAATTTTGATGTATAGTATGTATGTATCATTCTGCAGGTTTATTGTGTACAGGTGATTGAGGCATATAAGATGCGTTTTCTTTCTTCTGCTAACAAAGGCCTAATCAACACACAGATTAGCAGTAGTGCCGCTGCCCTCTGCCGTATCATCTTCACTAACATAAGCTGAAAGATTCAAGTACCTACCACCTTCCTGATCCCCTCTGCTTCTCCACCTGGCTCTACAGATCACGCATGTAGCTGATCTCCTCCTCCTCCTACTTCTCTTCCACTTCAACCAGCACTCCTCGTGAATCGGATTCCGGCAAGTCCCACAAGTCACCACCTTCTCCGCCGCAGTCAGCTCATCCAGACACACCGGGCAAATGCTTCCTTCTTCTATCTCAACCCTCGCCACAACACCACCAACCTCCCGCCGCCGCCTAATTTCCTCCATCTGAAAGAACAGTTGATGAAACCTCTCTCGAACGCTTGCCCCCGCTAGTGATTCCGGCGATGTGGGGTTGCTTAGCAGGCGGCTCAGCTGCCGTGGACGGAGCGTTCGCCGTCGGAGGCACTCGTCCTCGAGAGAAGAGCCCAGAACTCGGACGAGGACGAAGAGGATGTGCTTGCATGGGATAATCCGATCAGGGCAAGTGCACGATGGGGTGACGGATAGAGTCACCGTGTAGACGTTCCCGGTGGCGCCTAGCACGAAGAAGGTGGATTCAGAGCGGTGGAGGAGGCGGAGGCGGTGCCTGAGGGCTCTGGTTATCCGGTCTGTGAACCGAGAGCGAGGGCGTTGTTGGCTGTCCGGCGGGGATGAACTACTGGAAGCGACAGACTCCATTGATGGAGGAATTAATATTATGGTATGCGGTGGGTATGCATGATGAGCTGTTGATGGGTTTTGTAAAGGGGATTGCATCGATGTGGTCAGTGTGAGATTCTTTGGCCCGTTTTAAGGGAGAAGGAGAGGAATGGCCATTGTGGTGCCCTGTGGATTTGCATGGCTTTGCCTTTACGGCACGTTGAAGTGAGTTTGCAAGTTAATCGTAAAAATTCTTTACGAGAATATACTTTATTATTTTAAAATATTAAATTTATTAAAATATATCACCGCTATATAAACTTTTTTGGTAATTTTTTTTAATACGCCGTTACAATTTTCCTAGTTGAAATAGTAATAGTTAAGCTCCTAGTTGAAATCGTAATAATTAATTAAATCCCTTTTTTTTTAACGTTTAGCAGCACTTTAAAAATTATTAAAAATTTCTAAAATTTTTTTAAATTTTCTTACCAAAACAATTAAAAATTCTTTAAAGATTTTTAAAATTTTCTAAAATTTTTACTAAACAACTAAGAGTTATTAAAAATTCTTAAAATTATTAAAATTTTTATTAAACACCCTAAAAATTAATAAAATCTTTTAAAATTATATATTTATTTAATCAAATACATCAAAAATTTATCTAGTAATTTTGTCAAAAAACACTAAAAATTTTGCTTCTAAATGACCCTTAAGATTGTATTGGTCGTACAGAAAAATATTATCACCTATAAAATGATACATTTTTTTTTTTTGGCAACCTTTTTATCCTCTAATACCATGTACGGTTATTTTGTATCGTTGTAAAATTTATTAATTTAATTAAATAATACCTAAAATTTATAAAAATGAAAATAAATTAAGAGATTTTTAAAAAAACATATATATCAAATCATGTGTGCAAATGATTGATGTGAAATTATGCCGCGTGTAATGCTAGGTCGAAGAACAAAATTTAGCGAAGCAATTACGAATGGTGCCACGTGGCAAAACCAGATCATTTTGGGTCTTGCTGGGCCGGCCCATGAAATGGTTTCCAAAATCGATCAACAGCGCAGCTCCATGCAATCGGTCGGTCCAGCCTCGCCGTCCGCTGATCGTGAGGACGACGCCGTACTGCTTTCTTTCTCCAATTTTCTTTCTTTTGGTCCCTGACTCCCTGGGTACGTCTTCTCAATTGGGAAGCTATTCTCTGTCTTCCCAATGTTGGGTTCATTTGGAAATCCATCTCAGCCCTTAAAGAAGGTACCTGTAAACCCTTATATATTTATTTCATGTTTGCTATTTTATTCCTTTTTTTTTTTTTTTAATTCCGTTTCTTGCTTTTTTATTTTATTTTATTGTATTATAGTTTCACTAATTAGTCATTTTGCAACAACAACAGCAGCAGCCTAAGGAAGGTAGAGAATGGTTTGCGGTGAGTTTCAAGCCAGAGAACTTCATTCCGGGTCTGGTCATTGGTTTCATTGTTGGTTTGTTCTTGGACTTATCTAGACCCACCAAAAAGGGCAATCTTTTACTGGGAAAGCATCAGAAGCACGGGCTGCCCTCGCTTAACAACACCGACGAAGAGCTTAAGATGGTCTGTCTCTTTACTTCCTCAATTCTAGTTTTACTTTTCTTTTTTGGCTCAATTTGATTTGTGGACTAGTGGTTGTAATTTCGCTAGTTTTTACTTGCTAATTGAATTGTTGATTGTTATAGACTTACGCAGGATTTGATTCCATATATATATATATATAAACTGAGTAATGATTTTGGTAGTAGGAATAGTGGATAGTTAAAGGAGTAATTAAGGAATTTCAAAGAAATTGACACGGCTCCCTTAATAATACAAGAAGGAAGGCACACACTTCGGGTGCCCATAAATATATGTAAAATATAAATAATGATAACATTTGATTAAAATAATATTATTTAAAGATAAATTAGAAATAAGTTGGAATAACGCTCGACAAGAGAAGAAGTTAGAATAGTTGTGAAACTCATGAAGAGGAAAACAAGTTCCTGCAAACCGAACCATTTTTTAAAAATGACCGTTAGCAGGGTATTTTGTCTCACTCAAAATGTAATGCAACTTCATTACTTGGCATTACTGAGCTTCACCAACCCTCCTTGTTCCCTTATTATAATAGTATTGATAGCTAGCAATTTGCGTGTGCAACATGTAGTAGGAAAGTGCTAGTAGGTTGTAAAAGTTTTTCAAAAGATCAGGGAACGTGAGTTATCTGCAGGTTGAAATTTACCTTTTTTACCCATTTAATTATAGTGAAACACAAACAAATTAAGAGGAGAAAATATCGTTGTTAAGGGTTATTTTTAGTATGATAAATCAAGTGAACACTAGTTGGGGCTTTTACTTTTCTAGTCACATTCATTGTATTGTGACATTCTTGGAGATGTACATTCTACAATTAAGCCTTGGTGTAAATTAGATTCCATCAGTATTAAGCATTACCCAATGAAATGTCGTTCAATAGCAATGGGGCAATTCATTTAATATGCCCATACAAGAATCATTTTTTTCCTGTTCTTTTGCGTCATTCAAATAATTGATAATTTTTATGTTACACCGAATGCTCTTTCATATTTTAGTAATGTGGCATTTGGTTTTCATTTCTATTTTCTATTTTAAGTTTTTGTTTTCTATTTTCTGTTTTATGTGTTTATGTTTTGAAAATTAGAAAACAAACAGAAAAATGCATTTAGTTTGACATTTTCTGTTTTTTCGTATTTTGAGATTTTTCTTATTTTGAGTTAAAAACGCTTAAAACGATTTTTTGCCATTTTGCATTTCATATGCTAACGCATTTTCTATTTTCAAAAAAGATTTAGAAAACACAAGTAATTAAATGCGTTTTGAGTAGTTTTCCTTATTTTTAAAAACATAAAATGAAAAATAAGCTCAAAACAGGTATACTAAATGGCACCTAAGTTTCCGAAAATGAAAACATTGACAAAAATAGGGGAGGGCTTTTATATTTGAAAAAATTGAGGTTACGCTTTATTCATTAGATTTAATGTTCATCTATTGCTTCCTGAATGCTTTCGCCAATTGTATTTTATAGAGGTACAAACAGGAGCAGTTCAGCGGTAAGAATTTTAATCTCTTAGCATTACTTAGCTCTTGGTTCTAGTGGTGTGGGTCAGAAGCCCTAAGAGATTAGTCTCACCAAAGGTGGAGGCACTTCTAGTATAAAAAAAATAAAAATAAAAATTATAGAGGTAGTGTTAGGCAAGAGATGGTTTAGTAAATGTCCCGAACATTCCCATCTGTATGGCTTTACTTTTCTAGGTGTTAATTAAAAGTAGAAACCCTAGTTGATAGGAGTATTTTCACAGGTAAAAAGGGAGAGGGGGTTGAACCAGGACCAAAAGCATAGGTGGGGTAGCCCTTGAATGGACCATCCCCCCTATTCAGATTGAATTTATACGTTTAAGCATGAATTTTGAAAAATACCCTGATTTCCAATTAAGTTGGGAACTAATGATGGCAGGTACTTGTAGTCAGACAAGACCTAAAGATGGGACCTGGAAAGATTGCATCTCAATGTGCTCGTAAGATATATCTAAATCTTATTGATGCTGGCCTTTTTCCTTTGATTGAACTTTGTGGTGCTCCAAAGCTTCCATGCCTTGTTAATTTCACAACTTCTTGATCAATTATTCCTTGTGTATCACCAGATGCTGCAACTGGGATGTATTCAGAATTGATGCAAAGGTATAACCATGCTAAATATGGGTTACTTATTCAATCCCTGAAATTTACTTTGATTTTAATGGTTCCTCTTTCTCTCTCTTTCTCGATTGTTTGATATTAAACAGCTCTATTTGTGAACAGAAACAACAATTAACTTCTATAAAAATGACCTTTTGTAATGACTAACCAAACTATTGCTTTCTGTAACTGTGCATATTCTGTAACTTTAAAGCTTTCCAGTTTTTGTCTTGTTAGTTAAACATCAATTGCTTCTTGGAAAGTGATCACTCGATAAATTCTATATTTTGCTCTTTGATGTGCTCATTATTCGTAAGTATTAGAAGATTTTTGTTTTAGAAATTCATAATTTTTAAGTAAATTGAGTATTCAGCCATGTCACCGCATGGATCATGCCTTACTTCCCTGTTGAGCCCATATTTGTTTGACTAGCTTTAAAAGTTTGGATTCTTAAGCCAAACAGCTGCATGAAAATGCTCATTTTGTATATTTTCTTAACCTAAAAGAGAGCATGATGCAGAACAAGAAGAATTGAAGCAATAAGAGAATGAAATTAAGCAAGAAATATAAATTAGGGCAGAAGGAAAAATAAAGGCACACAAGCCATCAATATTATTCTCAAATCATAAGTCTAACGACCAACAAGTGGTCGAGCAAATAAATAGAAAAACCGTAGGGTGAACTAGCAGTTCATGGGCTAAACCCATAAGACAAGCCCATAATCTAAATTAATATACAAAACCCATTAGTAATGTAATAAAAATAGGCCAAGATAAAATAAACAGCGCTGGAATGATGTCCTCATCAATTCTTCCATGCTGAGAAGAACTCGACTCTCTCAAATGAAAGTCACGTGCTATTGGGATTAATTAATGGGTCCAGAACAGTGAATGTACGAGCTTCTTCTGACGCTCACGTGCTCACGTAAGGGGAGGTAAGAACATGGTGTGTCCGCCAACTCACTCAAGGTGGAAGGAACTCGACCTTGGCAAGACAAAATCATGCAGACTCTAATAGAATTCCAATGGATCTAGATCAAGCTACTGAAGCATATCATTTGTGGTCTATGTGCCATCAGAATCTGGACAACCAACTCAACAAATAAGGAATTTCCAAAGTACTCCATCAATGGCGAATACAGTATGGTCACCAGAAATAAGAATAATTTTATCCTTGTGTGCCAGGATAAAAAGTAAATGTGCGGGGGTGGATTAGGATCCAAAGTAGGCCCATCAAGGGGTAATACTAAAGGATCATATAGCGGTGATGGTTGATGCCACTGGGGCCAGGATAGGGTTTTGTTCACAGTTTAGCAGCATTGGTGACTGGACTACGATGATAGGAGGCTTTGAGGACTGGGATGGAGGATTCCTGAAGCTTTGTCACGGATTAATGACGATTCAAGAATGGTGGGTTGTCCTCTTCGACACCGAAATAGTGGAGTCTATTGTTTTGAGGGTTGTTCTGTCAGCGAGGAGGTTTTTTCCGGTTCTCTGAATAGTGACAGGGGACTCTGCCTCTGAACAGTGAGGAAGGGTATGAACTTGGGCTTTAATAGCAGCATTAATGTGAAACAAGAAGAATTGGAGCAAAAAGAGAACAAAAATCAGCATGAAAGAGAAGGATCAAGTGAGAAAAAGAGAGAGAAATTAGGGGAGATGGAAAAACAAAGGCACTCAAGCCATTAATATTATTCTCAATTCATCAAGTCTAACAACCAACAAGCAGTCTAGTGAATGAATTTAAAAACCCTGAGGCAAACTAGTGGTTCATGGGTTAAACCCATGAAGACATACCCATAATGTAAAATAACATAAGAAACCTAAAAACAATAAATAAAACTAAGCCCATATAAAATGAACAACTCTCTAATGACGTCCTCATCACATCCACTTTGATAGCAGCTGCCTCATCATCATCATTATTAATATTACTATTGCAAAATCACGTCAATCACATCTTTGGATGATAGTATAAAAGTTGTATACATTGCAGTCAGCGGTCCCTTTTGAGACAATGGGAGCTATGTGGGCAACCCAAAATAGTTGTCACATGCAAGAATCAACAAGAAATGTAAGTAGGAAATTTCATTGTAATTAGTTCTTAGTTAATGTGAGCAGATTTTTATTGTTATATTTGAAAAGTTCTTGCTTTCTATTGGTAATTGACACTGCCTGCACACTTTTCAGGAATAAGCTAAAAGAAATAGCTGAGAGGAATAGCCTTCCAACTTTTGTCGTTGCTGATGCAGGACGCACTCAGGTATACTGCTAATACTGCTAATAATATGATTTTGAAACCAATTATACAATAATTGTTGTTTTCTTATTATTATTGTTATTTATTGATTTATTTTTTGTTATGATGGGTTCTTATTAATCATCTAAGACTGAAGGTCTAGCAAGCATAGACTCGCCATCAAGGTATTGTCTCCGAGTTAGACTCACGAGTGACTCAAACACACTGTGCTAGTGTCGGACTCATCTTTTGTTGTGTTGGATTTTTTTTTTTTTTTTTTTAAATTTCCTTTTTAGTTAGACAGCACTTACTTCACTAACTCGTTTTGGACACGATGAAATTTTTTATAATATGTGACAATTTTAAGTTGCTACAACACTAACTAAAAACGGTGTAAATTTTGAAAATTTTGAAATGGCTGCTCAGATGTGTAAAACTCAAGAAGTTTCAGCTAGAAGAACCTGAAATTTATCTCTTCCAAAATAAAAAATAAAAAAATCATTCACCTCTTTGTTTGTGTTCCGTGCACACGTACTCCTATTCATAAGCACATATCTGTGCATTGACTTACATACTTGTGGTGGAAAACATGGACAGACATTACACATTAAGTTATGGAGCTACTTAATCACTTGGAAAGCATGCATGTATGCACATACCGTATGGTTTTGAAGACACAAGACAGATGAGGATAGATTCATATTGCTGCTTATGAGATTAAATTTGGGAAACTTCTTTTTGCTAATAGTTTCCCACTCTATGAGACATCATAGACGATGATGATGTCTTCTATGGAACTTTTATTAGCAATCCCAAAGTTGTGGATGATTTTCTTTAGTGTCCAAAGTCCAAGCAGCTTGAAGTTTTATGTTTTCTTTTTTTTTTTTT
>JAVXUM010000021.1:19205293-19219510 GCA_035590655.1 Pouteria glomerata
TTTTGTTATGCCTTTTCTTTTACCAAAAAAAAAATAAGTAAATAAATCATTATAGTATAGTGTATGGAAATGATAGTATTGAAGGAATGATTAGAGAGCACTAACACTCATGTAAAGTGCTTGCTGACTCTTGGGTAGCTTACGGATATCCGTCCTAATATGACAGAGAAATGGTTGAAGATCAAGTTTGCACAAGAAATTTCTGTTATTTTGTATCTACTTCTGTTCAAAATGAAAAATAGATGAAATTGAATAGATAATTAACTGATAAATAAGCGGCATCCAGTGAGCAAGGACTAATGATGTGGAATAATTTCCACTGTGAGATATAACTTTCTAATTTGTAGATTCTAGCTCAAATTTGCAGCATGTGGATGCATAAAATGTGTTGACTTATTTGTTATCTGTTTGTTTCTGCTTGTTTGTTGGTTTTCTGTCTTCAGATATCATCGTTTATTTGATCTTCAAAATTTTTGTTCCAAGCAGGTTTTGGCTGGGTCAAAGACAGTACTTGCTGTTGGACCTGGTATGCTGCTTATCATTTTTGCATCAATACATGATCCTTTTGTATTGAATTGAGTGATTCACTATACTATATGGTGTGGTTGTCTTGGTCATCCACAACCTTTTTGTTCAGTTTGCAAATTTGGTCAATTAATTTGTTGATTGATATATTCAAGTGTCAACAACCATTCATATTGATACTTCGGGTCTATGAAACGTGGGTGTAGCTTCCCATTCGTCTTGCCATTTTTCTTGGGCTCTTTACCAAATTTGCTAGGGCTTCATGGGCTGGTCAGCACTTGTTGAGCATTTTGTTTTAGGCCTACTGGCTTCTAAATGAAATGTATTTTACAGACCAGGATGACTGCCACATGCAGCCTATGCCATTAAGGCCTCTGGTAGGGCCTGCCGCAGGATCAGACCACCCATGTGGTTTTTAATTTTCCAAAACCATAAATCTTGTAGCCATGTGTTAGATAATCTTTTGGATCATGGGACTTATGTCCATCTACTGTCAAAGACTAAGTCGATCAATGGCCATGCTTGGATGCAACACACCTAGAAAGCAGTGATTTCATTTGAGTTTTCTTAGCACCTAGGGCGCGGATCTTGACCTCAAATAGAACCACTGCACGATAATGATGGTGAAGATCCGAAAATTATGTCATCTCATAAAACAAAAAGATGAAAATAAAATCCTCTATGTGCCCCTCTTATGGTTTAAATGGTATCACTGAGGCTTCTGAAAGTTGTCTGCCAAATCCAAATATTCTGTTTTTGAGTCGTTTTGACTCATGATTCAATGTCTATTAAGTGCAGCAAGCTGCTTGTGTTTGAGCAGGAAGTAAGGCTTCTGTAGATGCAGTAACTGGGAAATTGCGCCTGCTCTGATGTGGTGTTGGGCACATTTTAGCCTTGGCCAATTGATTCTAGCCCAAGTCATGGTTTGATCTGCTTCACAACTCTTCTTGCTTCCATGCCTTTGGATTGGATCTTTTCCCATTGAAGTGCGTCAGGATAATGTAAAGGTCATCCGGGCCATTCTGGGAGTATAGCACCATATTCAACATTGTGGCATTTTCATCTGGAGTTTTTTTAACCTTTCCTTTTTAATCTGTCTCATTTAATAACTTGTTAGTTGTCTCCCCTTGGCTGGAGAGAGAAGTGGAGTACAAAAGGCTTTTAAAACATCTTTTACCTGGAAAATATATGTACCACTTCTGGGTCGTTTGAAATGTTCTCTGCATCGTTGAGACAAGCTGTTGGTGGAGAATTGCAGCTACCTTTTATCCTGGTCAATAAACTAGTTTCTAAATGTAACATGGGATCGTCTTAAATGTTTGCAATGAATCTTGGAAGTTGAATTTTTTAATTGGTGCTCTTTTATGTTGCTTTGTTCCATTTGAGAAACATGTGAAACTTTTCTTTTGGATTTGCATTTCAAGGCGTAGATTTGGATTAGTATTTGCAAGTACCAGTGATCTGCTTTCAATACCCATCAACCTACAAAGTAGAGATGGAAATGGTGTTTAGGTCAAATTTCACTTTGCACCCTTGAGTATTATCTGTTAACCTTATTCTTTTCCCCCTCCGGTAACAATTATGGTTCTAAACTTCTAATTAATTGTAATGCCTATCTTAACTGATCATTTCATCCTTAAAAGTTAGACCGTTAATAGTGAAACTGCAAAGACAGATAGTCATTGTGGAGGTAGATTATAACTGATTAAAAGTTAGAACTTAAACTCAGGTCGTAAGTGAGATTTCAAGTAAAGTTAATGGGTAAAGTAAAATTTATTCCGCTTGGAATTATGTTTTAAGGTCAAATTGTTGGATTATAAGTTCATGTAGACATGCAACAAGCACCTGATTAGCTCCCTAAGAAGTTTTAGGTAGGGGTGAATAAAAGTGAAGCCGAGTTAAGTTTTAACTTATTTTGATTTGACTCGAACTATTTATATTGGGCTCGTGGTTGAGCTCAATTCAAACTTTCATTTAGGTTTGAGTTTAGTTCGATTAAAAAAAAATCTAGATTTGATATTGGTTTGCAAATAACTTGATTTAAATAAAAATAACACGTTTTAATCTAAAATATAATAAAATAAAATATTGTAAAAAATAATATTAAAAATATATAAATATTGTAAAATACATATTTACAACATGTTTTTCTAGATTTGACAAAATTGCACTCATTTAAAAATTTAAGAATATTTTAGTTTCATAATTCCAGTAAATATTTTAAAATAATTTTATTAATTAAAATTTTATGATATAATTTTTGTTTTACATAAGTTTATGTAAAAGCATTTTACTCTTTTTTTTTTTTTCATTATGTATATAACATCACAATATAGAATGTGTTTGGAATGATAAAAAATGAAATAAAGTGACATAAGTTGTGAATTTATAATTTGTACAGTGAGATAAAAAGTAAATAATTTTTAGAAATTTTTAAAAGTTTTCAGCAAATCAAACAGAGCCGTAATAAATAAATTTTGTTAAAATCACAAAATATTACCATAATGGACTGGATTGGATGTACAATTGAGGAGTGACACTTAGCAAATGGTGATTATTTGGTTTTTAGTTTGAATATTTGGATGTCTAAATTATTTTATTTCCTTAATAGAATAAATTGAATTGTCTAAATAGAAAATAGACAATTGAACCGAATTATTTAAAATCATATATATATGTATATTAATTTTTAAGATTTAACTTTGTTTTATTGCAAATTTAATATATTATGTTAAGCCAAATTATATTTATATTTATAAATATTTAATATTTAATTTATTTTTGTACAAATTTACTATTACTACATAAATTTATATATATTTATACATATAAATATTTAATTTAGTTATTGTAGTTTCATAAATACAAAAACTGGAATCAAATTGAAATATAATTTGAGTTAAAAAATAATCAAAATCGAATTAACCAAACCAAATAATTGAAAACTAAGATTCCAATTAGATTTTATGCACCCCTAAATCTATTGATTGAAACTAATATTTTCTAAAATTTTAGGTCTTGTTTGAAACTTAGAGAAGCAAAATTAAAAAAGTGAGAAAAAAAAAAGGAAAGAAAGGAAAAGTGTGAAAAGAAATAGAGATTTTTTTTTTTATAAATTTTTTTCCTTTATTTCCAATTCAACAACCAAATAGAAAGAGGAAAAAATTTTATTTTTATTTTTTTCGTTCTATCTCTCGAGACGAAACGTTAAAGTAAAACCCAATTAAAACCCAACTAAAATCTCTTATATTTATTCCGGTACAACTACACTCGGAAAGCCCTCAGGTTATATTCCCCAAATTGCCATCTCAAATGGCTTTGTTGGTACAAAAAATATTTGAACACATAACAACTTCTCGAGTACCATTGTGCCGAGCAAAATGTACGTTGATTTCTTATATTTCTGACCATAATAGCTATACCTCACTAACAAATGAGGTACGGGACAATAAATTTGGTTCATTTATTATAATTTCTTTAATTTAGTTAATTTCTCATCATACAAGTACCAGACAGATGTAACATTTAAATATTCGTTGTGTCCGCATCACACCCACTAAACTCGATTCTCACATCACGTATTTAATATTATGTGATGGGAATTTAATATTTTAGTTTCCAAACAATTGAAGCACCTCAAGTGGGAAAGTAATGATTTCTTCATATTGTTTTTGTATTTGTTTACTCTTACTATCATACTATGAATAGAACACTTAATTTCAAATTCAGGTACGT
This sequence comes from Pouteria glomerata, assembly GCA_035590655.1. Taxonomy (NCBI): domain Eukaryota; kingdom Viridiplantae; phylum Streptophyta; class Magnoliopsida; order Ericales; family Sapotaceae; genus Pouteria; species Pouteria glomerata. The sequence continues at coordinate 19,209,554 of JAVXUM010000021.1, forward strand.
TCATTACTATTCACAAATTACTATTTGTTTCCATTTGTTATTCTCTCCAGCCTTTATTGACTTAAGTATCGGAGGAATTATAATCGGGGACTCTCCTCGGCTTCTCCTCGGCCTTTTCTTTTGATTTTGTTTCCTTTGCAAGCCTGATTTCATTTCTTTTCTATGGACGTGGTGGACATGCTTGGTGATATTTTTTTATTACCAAACAGGTCTTTCATTATCACTCGATATCCAGATCAGCTATTAACCTTATCAAATCCACCACAACCATCTCCACAGCTAGACCTATTCCTAAATTCATATCTCATCTTGGGACTTCTCTCTTATTTCGAGGCAAACTCTCAAAACTTCTCATTAATCATTTCAATACTTCATTCCAAAAAAGTTCCATTTTTGATTGCTAGGTTTTGAATTTCAAGTCAGTGTCGCAATTGGTTCTCTTCAGTCTCTGTTTCTGTTGCACATGGCTATCTTTTCGGCTCACCTCACATCGTGCCTCAACTTTGACTCTAAGTGTTCGAGAGACATTATTGTCTTAGGTTATGCTTTGCATTGCAAACCCAGGAGTTTGATTTTTTGTATTATATATGTAAGCAGTTTTCTTAAGGCTACTGATTAATTAATAAATTTTTTTATGCTCATTGCATCTTTCAGTCTAATCAGTTGGGTCTTTGTTCTATATCTTGTATGTAACATGAATTTTCTTTAGTTTTGGATTGTTTGTTTTTATCTCATTTTCTCTCTCTAGATATTGTTATTTCTGATCCTTATAACACCGAATTGTTTTATGTGTTATATACTTGGATATTGTGGACTTATTTTAATGTTCTTTGAGCTAAAATGTTTTGTGAGCTTAATACTATATGGTAACCACTAACCAATCATTCGTTCTTCTTTTCTCGTGATCTTACTAGAATAATTTTGTTGGTTTATTTGTTTTCATTTTTTTGGGGATGGGAGGGCTAAAACTGGAGTTCTTAGCAACACTTTCAGGTGTTTGGACTCTAGATATGTGATTAAAAGATCTATCTTTCGTTATAAAATTGATTTCCTATACTACTAATTTTATCATTTTATGCCATCATGTTTTGAACTAATACTACTCTAAACTTTCTAGACTTGAAATAAACACAAGTTGCTACTAATATGAATAATTAGAAGATTAAATCACTTTTCTTTGTCTTTTAACTTTAAATTCAATCATTGTTTACTGTAAGAGTGTTTCATATATGTAAATTTATATCAAATCAGAGATATTCTATACAGATTTTTTCTTGATCCCTTGTTGTTTGATTTTCAATGAAGGGGAGATTTGGGGAATAGCCTAATTATTCTTCATTTTCCTTTGTAGGGTTGGGTGTTTTTGGTTTTGGAGTTGCTTTATTGGATACTGGACGTATGTACACCTGTAATTGGATAAAACTATATATAGGAAGGAATATTTTTTACTTAAACAAAACATGCATTTTATCATTATTATGATTTAGGAGAACCAATGTGGCTCATGTCCATGTATCATATTCAAACAATGTGATACCACTTATTTATCCCAACATTTATGATTTAGACAAAACGTGCACTTTATCATCATTATGATTTATAAGTATCTTTATATTTCATGTTGCATCTGTATATCATATTTAAACAGTGTAATACCAACTATTTGTCACAATATTTTGGAAATTGATCCTCTTTGTGAACCGTAAAAGCATGACCTTTCAACTAATGGTTGGATAAGGTGTCTTCATTTAAGAAGTTGACATTGATTTTTGTGATTCGTGATCAAACTTATTATTTTATTAGTATGATGGATATGTAATATGATATTGAGATTATATTATTTGTCAGTAGTTGAAAATGATGTTGATTATGTGCTTAAACACTTGTGGTGTGTTAGTTGTTGTTTAGGCCTATTATATAAATCACTCCTCGATTCTTGTTATAACTAGATCCTTCTTCTAAACTCTAGTCATTGACATCACTTCTTTTAGGTTTCCACATTAAGCATGTATAAAATCAATATGAAAATTCTTAAGCATGTATAAAATTAATGTGAAATTTTTACACATGAAGTGAGTGGAAACTAATGAATATTGAGAGAAGAGTTTTGTCTTGGACGGTGAGCCTAAAAAAAGAACATTAATGTAATTTTTTTCTCTTGTAGAGGAAACATAAGCTTATGGTTTTGAGATTATACATCATAATAATATTATTACAATGACATGGGCCTTGACACTTTTACGTTGAACAAACTTGTTGACTTGGTGATATCCACCCACGTGGGTGGATGAAAATATTGATAGTAGATGATAGCCAACTTTGGCTAAATGAAAAGAAAAAAAAAATGAAAAAAAAGTAAAATTTTGTTAATGTTCTCTGTAATATTTTTGTAAATTTAAATAGTATAAATATGTGCAGAGTTATATTATTTTATGTGGCGAATGAGAAGAACTCAAAGAAAGTTCAAAGAGTGTGTTTTGTAAAAATCTTGTAACACAAGATTATAAATCAATAAAATTATGAACGTTTTATGTACTTAATTCGATCCATTCTCCTATAAATTTGGTATCAGAGCCATGGCTGATCAAAATTAAGTGAAATAACCAAAAGCAAAGTAAAATCTTGCTCTCTAATCAGAAATCAAAATCCAAGAGTTAGAATTTTGAGCACACCAGGAGGTAGCTCTCAACGAGTCAATTGCAACGGTTCAAACCAGAGCAAAAACTGAGTCCAAACGAGCCTGTATGACATTGAAGAAATTTTGCACAAAATTCGAATGTTGTCGAAGTGGTCATCCTTGCTAGAGAAGAAGTAATTCTCACAAGAAATCAATACATATATTAAATAATCCAATTACTTGTGTAATTGTTGGCCCAGTTGAAGTGGCTAGTAGCTTTGACTCTCAATCACAAGTTACAAGTTCAATTTCAGCAAAAAGCATTTTGTGGTGCATAACCAAAATATATTTTCAGTGCATCGTCAACAGCCACGTAGACGCCACATCATTGCCACGTCACCTTCTTACCATATCACCAAGCCAAGCCAGGGTACTAGGAGGCTACAATAAAAAAAATCACTACAGGGGCTACAGTGATGGAATGAAAAGTCATAATTTAATCAAAGTGTATTGATTCTGTCAAATAGTATTTATTAACTCATCTCACCAACATTTATTGATTCAATCATATACACTTTGATTAAATCATAACCTTTATTCCACCATTGCAGCCTTTACAATGGAAGGGTCATAATTTAATCAAAGTGCATTAATTCTGTTAAACAGTATTTGCTAATTTATCTCATCAGTATTTATTGATTCAATCAAATGCAATTTGATTAAATCATCGCTATTCATTCTACCACTATAGCCCTTGCAGCAGATTTTTCACTGTAGCCCCTAGACCCCACCAAGCCACAGCCAAAATATATTTTCAGTGCATCGTCAATAGCCACGTAGGTGCTACATCATTGCCATATCATCTTCTTGGCACATCACCAAGCCAAGCTACCAGGGAAGTCGAGCCATTAAAAGCCGAGCTATAAGTTTCAAAAAATTCCATATCAGTTCCTATTTTTTTCAAACCTTCTCATTTAAACCCTTTATAATTACAGAAACAACGCAAAGTTTCTAAAACTTTTTTAATCAAGCCTTCCCCATGTTTTTTTGATGTTTTGAAACCAATCGTGACCTCGAAATTACTAAATTCCACTCTTAAAACTCTGAAACATCATTTTTGAGTTATAAAACCTTGTTTTCAATTAACCAAAAGCAAACCAAATGGCTTCCATCTCAAGTCAAACTGTATTTGCTTATTCCCCCAATCAGAAGCTTTGGTGATACCATTCAGGATGTCAAAATAGTCCAAAAGGTACTTCGAAGTCTTCTTCCAAAGTTTGATCATATAGTATATACTATCAAAGAATCTAAAAATCTATTAATCTATCTACTGTAGGATCTCATGAGCTCACTACAAGCTCATGAATAAAGGATTTCTTGTTCATCCTCCTCTTCTATTAATCAGAAATTTCAATTAAAACTTCAAGTGTCTAATCAATAACAAAAGCAAAAGAAGCGAGGAAGTTCATTTTGAGATAAAGGCAAAGGTAAATGGAAACCAAATAATTCAAAAGGTAGAAGAGATCAATATAAGCAAGGTAATGCCAACTCTTGTCGTATCTATCATAAGTCAAATCATAACACAAAAGATTGCTACTTCAAATATATGAAATGTAAGAATGTAACTCACTCTTAAAAGGATTATTGGTACCAAGACAAGCAACACAAAGTAGAGGCTAACTTTACTTGAGATGGAAGAAATCATCATGTATTCACTTGCATGGATGCTTATGTTAATGCCAACAATACGTGGTATTTCGATAGTAGATATAGCAATCATATGACATGTAACGAAGATATCTTTATAGAACTTGCTCGGACTGTTACATCATAAGTTCTACTTGGAAATGGAAAGATCTAAAATGTCAAAGGCGAATGAGTAACTTCGGTTCAATTAGAATGAGAAAAAAATTTTATCAATGATGCTTTATATGTCCCTAATTTAACTCAGAACCTCCTAAGTATGAGACAACTCCTATAAAAAGGTTATTTTATTTTCCTCGATGATTAAAAATGTCAGATTCGTGACAAGAAAAATAATTCCATAATATCCATCATCGAAATGATTAGGAAAGTTTTTCTTCTCATTGTGCCTCAAGTTGATAAAGTTACACTGAATAGCGAAAGTATTAATAATACTCATTTATGGCACTTAAGGTATAGTTATCTTAATTATAGAGGCCTTCAATTTATCAAATAAAACAACATGGTGGTTGGTCTTTCAACTATCAAGAGTTATCACAAAGCCTGCGAATGATGTATTGTCAGGAAAGTGCAAAGATTACCATTCCCGAAACGGTCATGGAGAGCTAAAACTCTATTGGAGTTACTCCACGCAGACATATAAAGTTCGTCAAGAACTCTATCTCTTGGCAACAAAGGTACTTTATTGTTTTTATTGATGATTATATGAGAATGATGTGAATTTATTTTTTTTTAATGAAAAGTTTGTAGCATTTTTAACCTTTTTCAATTTCAAAGCCTTGGTGGAAAGGCAAAACGATCATAAGACCTAGACCTTTACGACTAATCGAGGAGGAAAATTTATCTACACTCCATTAATGGGGTATTGTAAAAAGTAAGGAATTCTAAGACAACTATTAGAAGGACTCCACAACAAAATGAAGTTACTGAAACAAAGAACCACACCATTGTGGAGATCGCCAGAAGCATGTCAATCAGTAAAAGCTTACCAAAAAATTTTTGGACTAAATCTGTTAACATAACTATCTATATTCTCAATAGATCACCTATAAGAGCTATTAATAAAAAAACTCCATATAAAGTATGGCGTCATAGAAGGTCAGTGGTGGATCATTTCAAAGTCTTTGGATGTATAGGTTTTTTACACATCTCTAATCAGAATTAAGACAAGTTTGATACAAAAAGAGAAAAAGCTTATATTTATTGGTTACAGTGAAGAATTCAAAGGCTCTCGTCTGTACAATCCACGCACAACAAAGGTTGTTGTATCCAGAGATACTATCTTTAATGAAATGGCGTTATGGAATTGGAATGAAAGTTCAAGTCAAACACCATATTCTTATGAATTTTGGGAGTTTTCAACATGCTCAGAAGAAGGAGATGCTCAATAAACTCCACCATAAAGTCCAGTGACAACACCAAAAAGATCACCATCTTCATCATCAGCAAGTTTATGAAGTTTAGATAGTCCACCTTCAACTCCAAAAAAGATATGTTTACTATGAGAATAATAAATTTGTAATATTACTTTGTTCTCGTGTGACCCTCAAAGCTTTGAAAAAGCTTATAAGGAAAAAGAGTTGATGAAAGCCATGGATAAAGAAATAATCATGATTGAGAAGAATAAAACTTGGGAACTTGTAGACTTTTTTTTTTGGTAAGTGGGAACTTGTAGACTTACCCGAATAAAAGGTGATAATTGGCCTCATTACAAGACCAAATACAAGGAAGATGGTTCAATACAAAAGTATAAAGCTAGACTATTGGCAAAAGACTATACACAACAATCAGGTATCGATTTCAACGAAACTTTTTCACTTATTGTTAGAATGGAAATTATTTACACAATTCTAGCTTTGGCCGCACAACTTGAGCTCTAAGTTTATCAATTAGATGTGAAATCAACTTTTTTGAATGGAAATCTAGAAGAAAAGGTTTATTTAGAACAATCATAAGGCTATCAAATCAAATAGAAGCATAATAAAGTGTACAAACTGAAGAAAGCCCTTTGTGGGTTAAAGCAAACACCATGAGCATGGAATAGCAGAATTGACAACTATTTTGCTCAAACTGGATTCCAAAGGAGCCCGAGCGAACCTTCTTTTTATGTCCCAAAAGAGGGTATAAAAGACTTTCTTATTGTTTGCCTGTATATTGATGATCTAATTTATATAAGTACAAACATGAGAATAGTCAGAGACTTTAAAAGTAAGATGACGAGAGAGTTTGAAATGACAAACTTAGGTCTAATAAAATATTTTATCAAAATTCAAGTGAAACAGTATAAATGAGAGATATTTATTTAAAAAAAAAAAAATACACAAAAGATTTACTAAAGAAATTTCATATGGATAAATGCAAACCTGTATCCACTCCCTTAGCTCTAAATGAAAAGTTTTAACAAGATAATGATGCGGAAAAAGTTGATTCTAAGACTTACAAAAGTCTTGTTGGTTTATTGATGAATCTTACAAATGCAAGACCAAACATTATGCACTTAGTAAGAATGTTGTTAAGGTTCATGAATCAACCAAGCAAGCTCCATTACACTACTGCGAAGAGAATACTGAGATATCTTCTAAGCATGAATAAATAATAAATCCTGTACCAGAAAGAGCATGACTTCAAGCTAGTCGGTTACACCGTCAGTGATTAGGCATGATCAACAGACAATAAAAAAGTACATTAGCTTATGTTTTCTACCTTAGATCAAACATAATCTCATGGAGTTCAAAGAAACAGAAGATTGTTGCATTATCCTCAACAGAAGCTGAATACATCTCAGCAACAGAAGTAGCTTGTGAAGCAATTTGGCTAAGAAGAATTCTTAGTAACTTGCAATAGGAACAGCAACAAGCCACAGTGATCCATTGCAGTAACATGTCAATGATAACCATGACTAAGAACCCAGTATTTCATGCAAGATCGAGGCACATAGAACTTTGACACCATTTCACAAGAGACCTAGTTAGTAAAAGTGAAATTATGTTAAAATTTATTAGAATTGAAGAACAACTAGCTAATATATTTACAAAAGCTGTTACAATAGAAAAGTTTGAAAATTTCAAAAATGAGCTACAAATTATGTAAAAAATTCACCCACTTGGGTAGAGGGGGAGAAATGTTAAACTTGTTAACTTGATGATAACCACCCATGTGAGTGGATGAAAATATTAACAGTAGATGACAACCAACTTTGGCTAAAAGAAAAGAAAATGAAAAAAATTAAAATTTTGTTAACAATCTTAGCACTATTTTTGTAAATTTAAACAATATAAATATGTGTAGAGTTATGTTATTTTTTCTGTGGCGAATTAGAAGAACTCAAAGAAAGTTCCAAGAGAGAGTGTGTGTTTTATAAAAATTTTAAGCATTTTGTGCACTTAATTCAATCTATTCTCCAACATTTTATTGGCCAACGGAAAAGTAATAAAATTGTTTTTGTATCTAGCGCTATATATTATGAGAGTGGTGCAAAGGCTCTTACATAATGCTCAACCCATTTAAACATTTGGCAAATTTCTTAGGAACTTTAAGCATTCTAAAAGTAGAAAAGCTCAAACTTAAAATGAAAAGAACTATAAAACATAAATATCTTTTGGGAAGATTGTCGAAGTAATAAGGTAACACATGTTATTCTATGAGAGTCAAACAATTTGTTATATCACATGTCATTGTGCTTATCTAATTTTATGTACCGATGGCCTGCTTTAATCAGCAAAGAACATTCTGGAAGTAATACAAAAATTTATAGAAATTGTTAAAAAATATAAGGTAAATTACATTTTAATCCCCTGAACATTAGGCTAATTATACATAGACTCCTTGGACATTTAAATCTTATACTTGGACCCTTTATTCTCAAATGTTTATAATTCTTAGGTCCATCCATTAATTTTCTCCACTAACTTGTTTGAATGATATTGTAAAATGAAAAAAAAACCCTCAGCTCATCAGTGTTACTCATTCTCTCTTTCTGTCTCTCTCTCTCTCTCTCAAGTCTCCATCTAACCCACCCTCTTCGTTCTCTCTGATCTCCAATCACTTCCCCACCGGTAACTTTCTATCTCCGGTCATGATCCCCCCTCCCCGCAGCCTCTTCGACCCTTCTCGTTAGGTTTCATCTCCTGCAGTTCCTTTGTCGCCCCTCCCTTGACCCTCCTTCGGTGAGTTTATTCTCGTTGGTAACTATGACCCCTCCGAATTGACCTCCTTAACAAATCGGTTCAAGCTCTAGATTCTCGCTTCTCGCCAACGGCAAGCGAGTTTGGGCGACATTCTATATCAGCACCTGTGAGCTCGTCGACGGCATCACTGATTAACAACGACCTCCCTTATGTGGATAATGATGACCTCTGTTGTAGTAAGCCTACTGCCACAAGATCTTTGGCAACAACGTGATAGTCCTCGTCGGCGACTCCTTCCTTGCTTTTGCCTTCAAGCACATCGCCACTGCTTATTTACATGCATCGTCCAGTGATCTGGGTTGTAGATTGTCTCTTTTTTTAATCTCTTTTTACTTTAATTCATAATAGTATTTTGAATTTTTTTGACATAATTTGATGATTTTGGTTGAATTGAAGACCATGGGACTTCGTTTGACCATTTTATTGGATCCTAAATTCTTGAATTTGGTTTTGATTGCGTTCAATCTAGTTGAGTTGCTGGTGGCTTTAATTATCCAGTGCTTGAGCTTAATGGTTTTGGTTACTCGATTTGTGTTTTACTTATCATACATTATTTTCTGTATCCGGGTATGAGATAGTTGCGGGGCGTGGCTAAGGCAAAAAGCAATTGTTTTTCTTGAATTATTTTATAGCCCTTCTTAATATTACTACAAAGCTGCATAACCTATTGATGGTGTCGGTTTGTTATACGAACTTTGCTAATTTTTGCTCTATTCTATGATATGCTTGTTTAGAAATGTATTGCAGAGCGTACTGTAACATCTTAGAGGGGTTTTGGAGGAATTTAACTTCGTATGTGGAAAATTAAAGCTCCAAATCTTAACCCCACGTTTCTTGTTGCTTCAAACTTCAAATTCTTTATCATGTATCATATTATTGTATATCATTCATATATTCCATGGTATGCACTAAATTTGTATTGTAATAAAATTAGTGATTATTATATATGTGCATGTAATTTGCTTGTATATACGTAATTAAGTAATTTAATTTTAATTTAATTTAATTTTCATTTGACGCAGCTTTAATTGTATAATTAAAAATAAAATTAAAATGAGCAATAATTATGTACTTAAGTGATTAAAATAATTTGGAACATTTTTATTAGTAAGATTAGACTTTTAGGAAAAAATAGTTTAGACGATTGGTTCGATACTTTTAAAGATGGATGTAATTAAAAATAATAAATTTTTAGATAAAAACATTTGTATACAATTGTTTTTGAGCCATACTCAGATGAAAAACGTTTATTGGGTATTTCTTAAAACATAAATATATAATTTTATTAAAACATAAATAAAAACATAAATATGTTTGATGATATAATTTTATTTACAATAATTAAATTTAATTTAATTAAAATATATAATTTTTTTAAAAAATATAAATTTAATTGAATTCAATAAAATATATTTAAAATTTATTTGATTAATTAACTTAATAAAATAT
>JAVXUM010000021.1:19364028-19382983 GCA_035590655.1 Pouteria glomerata
TATACAATTCCACCACATCATCAACACTAATCCTAGTTAAGATCCAAAGTTTGGTGTGTTCTCTACAACATATCATGCTTCTCTTTACTTTCTACCACAAGTACTAGAATTCAAATGAGGAGAAGAAGACTTAAAATATAGGTTAATAGGAGTTCCCTACCTCAACTTCAAGCTTCAACTCTTTAAGAACTTCAAGAACTCTCAAGCTCCAAAGATGGCTTCCAACTTTCAAGACTTCACACACTTGAATTCTTTCTTTAAATTCTTCTTCTTCAAGACTTCTTTTAGAACTCTTCTTCTTGGTTCTTCCTCCTCTCTTCTTCTTCTTCCTTTTCTCCTCTTTTCTCCCAATCTCTCTCCAAACTCTCCAATGGCTGGATGCTTTCTTTGGCTTCACAATGGTCTTTCTCTCTCTCTTTTAGATATTTAATTAGGCAATTAAATCAACCAAGTATACACATATATATCTATATCTCTCTATCATGGCCGCCCAAGCTCTCTCCTCCACTCATTCCACCAATACATATAGATATATAAACATATAAGGTCTTCCATGCATTAACTTAGGGGCCCCACCAATTTTAATGCTTGTTTGACTTTCATTAAGCAACAAAACAAGGAAATTGGAAGACCAACCCTTAATGGCCGGCCACTTCCTTCTTCCTCTACCCCTCTTACCCACATTAATATATATATAAATGCTTAGGTGGAGGTCCAATGGTTAACAAGTCAAGGCTCAAATTTAATTGGTCCAAATTAAGTTTACTAGGCCAAAGTTAGTATCAAAGACCTTTGCATGGCCGGCTCCTCCTTTTTCCAAATTCCCAACTCTTCTTCGTGCATTATTCACACACTCTTCCTCTCATGCACAATTCAAGCAAGTCTTCTAGCTCTTAACATTTAGAAAATATTTGAAGGACATAAACTTTAATCACACCACCATAATCTTATCTCCACAAGAAAATAATACATGATTCTCATTCATTCCAAAGGTAAGGGTATCACAGGAGAGCTCACAAGGGGAAACTACCAATTGGGTTTGCCATGAAACTACCCTAACCGAGCAGACCAAATCTCTTGGGGAAGAAATGGCCCCCACCCAAAAAAGACAGAGGATAGAAGAAGAGATTGAAACTTCATCTCAAAACCTTCAATCTTCACAAGAAGGGTCAGGAGGGCTTCCTCGGGGTGGACTTCCTCAAGAATTTGCTTCCTCATCTCATGAACATGTTCCTTCACACTCTTTACTTCAAACCATTCTTCCCCCCAACCCAATGGGGGATTCAGAACTCTTCGTTCACAGAATTCAAGTAACAAGTTTGGAATTTCCTTCTGGTTGTCCTTTCACCATTCAAGACTCCGCTTTGAATCATCCAGAGGAGTTCCTGAATTGAAGTTTTATGCCCAGGGATCTCCGGGATGTGAAGAAACAAAAGGTGGAGGATCTGTACAAGACTTTGATGAAGAGTACTATCACAGTAAGCTAGTCTATTCATCTCCTCATTTTGTTTAAGTTTTCAACTAGTTTTTCCCCATTATTATTTTTCTAATAATTGCAGTCAGGCCTCTACTCCTTTGAGCTCATCAATCGATGTCGTACTTACCACAATCAAGTCGGGAGAGACGACAGTAAACTCCGCGACCTGAAGTTCAAGGTCAAAGCCTTGGAGAAGGAGAAAAAGAGGATAGAGAAAAATTTGAAAGCTGCAAAAAAATAGATCGAATGAATGGAGATTTCCCTGGCTGCAAAAAATGTTGAACTGGTGGAAAAGACCAATCAACTTTCTAAGGCTCAGGAAGAAATCTCCAAAGTTAAAGCTGACAAGGAAGTGGTGTTTGCCAAGCTGATGAGGTCTCAACTGGAATTCTTTAATTTGATGAATGAAAATTCTAAGCTGAAACAGGAAGTTAAGAGCTCTTCAGAATCTTTAAAAGCTTGTGATGATCAGCTTCAGGATTATCTCAATCAAATGGAGAATGCCATGAACGAGAACTTCCTAGATGAATGGGAGGCTGCAATGAAGAAATTGGGCATCGAGCCGACTTCCCAGACATAAAGGGATGTTTCGTTCCCTATCGCAAACGGCATGATTCCCCTTTTTAGTTTTGAGAAAGAAGATGAGACATCTGGGGCAGAAAAGATAGAAGAGGGAAAGGCCCCCGAGCACGCAAAATGAGAGAGTATATTTGTTCCGTCTAACGTAGACGATGAAACTTTAAGGAGCATGATGATAGTAGCCAAGGCACTCTCTCCCACCAACCAAGGCTCCTCCGAGCAGTAGGCTGAGGAGTGAGAACTAAGAACTTTTTTGTTAACCCTTTTATTTTTTTATTCTAAGATTATGTATTCATTTGTAAGACATTTTCACGAAGTCAGTGAATGAACTTTTCTTTTCTTTATGATTTTGCTTAAGTAAATACATTCTCTGTCCTTATAGGATTTAAATTCACTTTGCTTTTCAGTGATTCTTACCTACCAACGGTTGAACAACTTGTGGAATTTCATAGAGACATGTTTTTGGTTACTGAAGAACAAAAGATGGAATCCTTGATTACAAAAGTGTTTTTTAAGACTTATGAAGATATGATTGAGAAAATTGCTGACAAAGTGATATCTGAAGAGAACCGTCCTCCTTGGCATTAGTTATCTTAAGAATTGTTAGGGATTAACATGTAATTAAGATTTTCCAAATGTAAAGCGAGACTTTATTTAACGTCATGCTTTTGTAAATTTCCAAGATTAACAAAATGATCTTTTTCTTTCTATATGACTATGTCATATATTGTTTGCAATTCTTTTTTGCTAGTATACTCCTTTATTTCAAGCTTAAGTGGTGCCAAACAAATATAACTAGAAAACTCTCTTTAGAAAGTCCACAACTCCCTAACACTTATTAGAATTCCTTTGACCTTTCCCTTCCCATTACCTTATAAAATTTCCCAGTTGTTGTTCTATGCCTATGAAAAGTCCTCAATTTCAATGGAACACTTCGCCAAATTGAACATTCATCTTGCGTGTTTTTCATTCTAGTTAACTTTTTCCAGAATGATTAAAGACAAATCTTTTTTGACTTACTCAATAAGTAGCCGACTGTGTTAAATGTGGTCGGCAGGACTTAATCCCTGTTTAGAAGTGCTTTTCTGATACCTCAATGGGAGAAGGAGCTCAGTAGGCTTTCTCGTTCTGAAACCTTACTGGAAAAAAAATCGAGGCATTAATTTTATGATACCTTACTGGGAAGAGAACCCAGTAAGGCATTTCTTTTATGATACCTTACTGGTAAGAGAACCCAGTAAGACAATTCTTTTTGATATCTTACTGAGAAGAAAACCCAGCAAGGTGTTCTTTTTCGATACCTTACTGGGAAGAAAATTCAGCAAGGCGTTCCTTTTCGATACCTTACTAGGAAGAAAATCCAGTAAGGCGTTCATTTTCGATATCTTACTGGGAAAAAAACCTAGTAAGATGTTCCTTTTTGATACCTTACTGAGAAGAAAATCCAGTAAGATGTTCCTTTTTGATACCTTACTAAGAAGAAAACCCAGTAAGATGTTCCTTTTTGATACTTTACCGGGAAGAAAAACTAGTAAGATGTTCCTTTTTGATAGTTTACTAGAAAAAAAACCCAGTAAGGTATTCCTTTTCTAGACATCTTTTAAGAAACCTGCTACAAAAACACTTTATTAATGGACAAATGTGTATAATAAAATTAAAAACTTACATATAAAACAACTTTAAGTGAGCTGAATTCCATGGCCTCTTGACAGGGCTGTCCTCCAAGTTAATCAGCTTTATATGCACCGTTGTCGAGCACTTTGGATACCTGGAATGGTCCTTTCCAGTTAGCGCCGAGCTTCCCTTCAGTAGGATCTTTCCTTGCCCCTAGCAATTTTCTCAGAACAAAATCACCAACCCTGAACTCTCTCGCCTTGACTTTCTGGTTATACCTCCTTTTTGTCTCCTACTGGTAGTTGGCCAATCTCAACGCAGTCATTTCCCCTTATTCTTCAATCAAGTCCAGACTTATTCTCATAGCTTGATCATTCTCATAGTTGATCATTTTCCCATTTATCAAATGCTTTGGAACGGATGGTCGGCATACCCACCTCTAAAGGAATAACTACTTTCATACAATAAGCAAGCAAAAAATGTGACTCACCAGTTGATCTCCTGGGCGTAGTTCTATAAGTCCATAGGACAGATGGAAGTTTTTCTACCTATTTACCCTTAGCGGCTTCCAACTTCCTCTTTATGCCGTTGAAGATAACTTTATTCGATGCCTCAACTTGCCCATTGCTTTGGGGATAAGTTGGTGAGGAATAAGCAGTCTTGATTCCATATCTTGAGCAGTACTCTCTGAACGATTTACTATCAAATTGTGTTCCATTATCAGAGATCAGTGCCCTAGGGATGTCATACCTTATAATAATATTCTTTCACACAAAATGCTTGGTATCTACATCTTTAATCTGCGCTAATGGCTCAGCTTCAATCCATTTAGTAAAATAATCTGTGTTGACCACTAACCACTTCTTGTTTCCTATTGCAGTAAGGAGTGGGCCAACTATATCAAGGCCCCACTGTACAAAGGGTCAAGGGACTTAACTCTTGTGCTGGTTGATAAGGGATTGGAGCAAACATCTAACACTTCTTGTACTTTCTGACATAAACATATGCATTCTTTTTCATTTTTGGCCACCAATATCCTTGTGTGATTGCCCTATGAGTCAATGACGTGCCCCTAGTGTGCGCTCCACAAACGCCTTCATGTATTTCGTATAAGAAATCTTGTACTTGATCTGGATGTACACAAAGGAGGTAAGGGCCAGTGAAGGATTTTTTATACAACTTATGATTTGGAAATAACCAAAATCTGGTAGCCTTTATTCTAATCTTCCTTGCTTCAACTTTATCTCTGGGAAGAGTACCATCTTTCAAGGACCTAAGTCTGTACAAGGCATCACTTCTGACTTTATGACATTTGGCTTCTCCAGCTCCTCAAGGAACACAGTATCTGTCAATCTTACACTCGGGGTTAAGGCCAGGGTGGCTAAAACATCCGCATGCGAGTTGTGATCTCTCCCGACCAAATCTATGCTAATAATATTAAATTTCTTTAGCTCATCCCTGGACAGATCTAAATACTCAACCATCTTCTGGCTCCGTGCCACATAATCTCTCTTTAATTGGTTCACTACCAGCTGGGAATCAGTCTTAATGATTAAGTTTCGAGCAAACAAGCGCCGAGTAATCCTGAGTCCAGCCAGTAAAGCTCCATACTCTGATTCACTGTTGGTAGCCTGGAAACCAAGTTTTGTTGCATATTCAATTGTTACCCCTTCTGGGGTAGTCAAAACAACACCAACTTCTGTCATCTTTTTAGTTGAAGATCCATTAACCTCAATCTGCCAGGGGTGAAGGACCTCCTCTTCAGATATTGTTTCTATATTGACTTCAAGTTGCCACACTTCCTGAATTTGCTTGGGAATAGGATTAGTGAATTTTGCTATAAAATCTGCCAAAACTTATGTCTTTATTGCAGTCCTAGGCACGAATTGAATATCAAAAACTTCCAGGGATACAGCCTACTTAGCCATACTCCCAATGATATCTGCTTTCTTTAAAAGTTGTCTTATTGGTTGATCGGTCACAACCTGAATGGTATATGCATGGAAATAATATGCTAACTTTCTCAATGCCATCACTAGCGCCAAAGTAAACTTTTCAAGGGGAAAATATCTTGCTTCTGCCCTCTGAAAAGTTTTACTTACATAATAAATGAGTTTCTGTATTCCTTCTCGCTACTTTATTAATACTACACTTACGGCCTGATCAGAAACGACAAAGTAAAGCTGCGAGACATCTCCAAGCTGTGAAGCAATTAAAATTGGTGCTGTGGCGAGGTATTCCTGCAATTTTGTTAAAAACCGATCTGCTTTCTCATCCCAAAGAGGTTGGAGGTAGATGGAGAAATAGGATGCATAGCCATGGCATTGCATTTCATACATTGTAGGAGGGGTGCATATTTATATTGATGTTGTGTATGTACATATGTTGTGTTATATATGTACATTAGGGGCACACTGGCACTATCCTACCTACTGAGCTAGTTAGCTCACCCCATCCTTATTGCAGGTGACACTAAGAGGCAGGGTAGTGACCATCCCAAGCTGAGTTGACTACTGGTTGGACCTAGAGATTATTTTATATTTTTGAGATTATTGTATTTATTTGTGCGACCCGGGTCGTGGGTCCTATTGACATTGATGACATATGTTGTATAATTATTTATATAGGGATTTGTGACGGTTATAATGCTCTGATGAACGTTATAATATTTTGAATTGACCTTGGTACAGGTTTTATTTTGTTTTAATTGTCTCTATTTTTTCATACCGTCCGTCCCGGACAATTTATGTTAGGGGCGTGACACTCTACGTCTCCAAATATTCTATATGGATCAAGATTGTATATATTTGCCCTACAATTTGTTTCATCTCACTAAAGATTGTTCCATCCTTGTTACAAAATTTGTCAAGAAAGCTAAGATCATTCATACTTCCGAAGTTGAAATTAAAGATTTTTGTGATGAAACTTTTAAATCAATGAATTCAAATTGAACTAGAGTAAAGTGGAGTATAACACAAACACTAGGAAGAAGAACGCCTTCAAATTGATTGACAATGGAAGATTTGTTTTTTTTTTGTGAAAAAATCCTAAGTGCATTGTTGATTTTTCTTAAAAAAAGTTTTAGGTGTAGCTTATTTTGAATGGATACAATATATCGACATCGTTTTAGGATGTTTAAGGAAACATCGATAGTTTTTGCACTTCAGTTCGTTAATTTAGAAGTTCCATCTCATAAAACTTTCATTTCAACTTTGTGAGTGAGAATGATTTTAAGTTCTTTGACAAACTTCGCAACAAAAGGATGGAATGATCTTCAATGTGATTGAATGAATCTTGGAATAAAAAATATACAAAATCAATTTGTGTAGGACGTTTGGAAAAATAGTGGAAAAAATGGTGATTTTACCCTTACTCTAACAGTTATATTTAACGGATAACAGATGAAAAGATTAGATTAATGTTTGACCAAAAGTGTAAAAATTTAACTGTAACAATTGAAAGTAGTGGGATTAAAGAAGAGCGAAGATAAAGTGTAAGGGGTGATTTTTATATTTTACCTAAATAATAAATTAAAATACCAAATGCATGATCACAATGACATAATTAATGACATAATTAATAACATAATTTTAGTGTTATTACACTAATCCTTTTTTATTATTGTGTTATCTATTTTTTCTTACAAATAGACATTAGAAATAGAAATTAAAAGCTGTTAGAAAGAAAGTTAAAAGATATCTATGACATTTAAAATTGTGATGCAACTTCAAAATGGGGGATACATTAAAGTTGGTACTCCTTTTATATAATAATATAGATCGTTGAAATATGTATTTTTTTCTATTTCCTTTGTTCTAAAATAATTGTTATGTATCTTAAAAAAAAGTTACAATTATTGTTATTTTATAAAATAATAAAATTAATTTTTTTCAATTTTTGTTTACTTTTTTTACCAAACAAAAAATTAATATTTATTATTTTTTAAATATTTTCAATTTCTCTATAAACTATTATCAAACATTTAATATCCATTTAAAATGATATGTATCAAAATTAAGTATATAAACAAAAATTAATAAAAATTTGAGTTACAAAACAGGCATCAAAGCAAAAAAAAGTGGTGCTGAGCTAGGATACAGTCGCAATAGAACTTCATTTTGGTTTTAAAAGTTGAAAGGAAGATAGTAAAAGTGTAAAAGTAATCTTATCAAAATTGAACTAAAGCACGGTGGAAATCATCCAATGCATTAACCATAACAAAACAAAGGGTGGATTACGACCCTTTTTTATATTTCATTTATGGCATGTTTGAATTAAAAAAATTATCAATTTTATCAATTTTTTTTAATCAAATTTTGTTTTTCAAACAACTTACTTTCTTTGATATTGTAACTTTTTTTTTTTCTCTATCCAAATAGCTTACTTTATTTGATGTTTTCATATTATGACTCCGTTTGAAATTATAAAATTCTTTAAAAATTTTAAAAAATTTTAAAAATTAACTACTTTTTATCTCACTGCATGAATTATGAACTTATAATTTATCTAATTTTATCTCATTTTTTATCACTTTAAACACACTCTATATATTAATTGTCATTCTCATGTCATTAATAATATTTTCATGATTTTTTTAATTTTTTATTACATAAATTTTTAATTGAATGACTTTAGACAATGGGTTTGGCTTAAATTTGTCTTAAAAAAAAAAAAAAAGTGGCTTTGGCAACCATTTTCTTTTTCAACTTTGGGGTTTTTTTTTTTTGGAAAATCTCAATTTTTTTTTTGTAATTTTTGATGTTTATAGAACCTTGCAAATAAAATTTTTTTTCTTTCTATATTATGTTAGTTAAAAAGTGAAGGAGATATAATAGTAATTTAATAATATTTAAAATGAAAAAATTACACATTTTTGTCAAAATATTGTAATTTTTAGTTAAAAATGAAAAAAAAATAGTGCCATCAAACGCACCGAATTGATATTTCCCTTAATGATACGAGCTCGTTTGGCAAAAAAAAAAAAGGAAAATTATATTGCCAAACGAACCTGTATGTTAATTTTAATAATTTTTTTGGTAAGTTTTATCATCCATGATGTGAAATTAGTCATTTTAAAAGCTAACAAAAACAACTAGGGCAAAAATTATTTTATTAATTAAAAATGGAAAAACTCTAATGATTGGGCGAAAAAATTTTAATGGACGATATTCTCCCCTTCCACTTTTTTTTTTTTTTTTTTAATCTTGTTTTTACCCTCATATTCTAGAATATTTCCTCTAGAAGGAACTTATCCAGTGCACTACACATCACAGGAGCATCTTATCCCTGGCTGACCTGTCAACCCTCCATTCCTGTAAAAAAACAGTGTAGAATTTCAAAATGCAAATAAGTGCCCACGTGTCGGTGCTTGTGGTAAACACCACGTAATTTATCCAATAAACAAATTACCTCGTAAATTTAAATAAAATAAATTATATCACCTTTTAATATTTAAATAATTACATTAATATTTCTAAATTTTTTAAAATTACAATTTTTATTTTAAAATATTCACTAAAATTTAATAACCAAGTATTAAATTAATCAGTTTTTTTATTTGACATTTTTATTTGTCACATATTTTCAGTTTTATTTAAAAAAGCTTTTAAAAATTTTTTATTTTTACTTTTATGGATTTTTTTTTGTAAAAAAAATAACAAATATGTAATAGATAGGGTAAAATATTAAAAAAATTTAAAATTCACAAAAGTCTATTTAATTGTAAGATTAATAATAATAAAAAAATCATGAACAGAGAGCACTGGCCCTCTCTCCTCCCACCCCCTCTCGAAGCCATTGTTTTTCATTTCCCTCCGCAGATCTCTGAAATCTCACAATCCGAGCCCTAATTTTTTTCTCTCTCTCCATCGATACATACATCGCCGATCGTACCAATCTGCGTTTGTGTGTATATATATCGGCTTCCGATTCTGCCTCTCCGGAGGTCCTCCGCGCTGATCGGTGTTGGGTTTGGTCGGTGAGTTTCTGGAACCTTCATGAGCGCTGGTGCGGGGCTTGCTCGACGGACCTGCAGATTTGATGGATGATCGACATGCCGCAACTGCGTGGCGGAGTGCGCAGAGGCCGGCCGTCCAAGAAACAACCGTTTGCTGGGATCGAACAACAACAGCTGCACGAACAAGCGAACAATAAGAGGGGAGCCAGAACCGTACGGACTCGTCAGAGGCGAACGGGACTGCAGCAGAGGAGGGAGAAGGAGGTGATTGTGGTGGATGATGATGAGAATCTTGTGAAGGTCGATAGCCGCAGGACAACATCTTTCGAGGGTGAAGAAGCAGCTAGGGTTTTGGGCTTGGTTGGTGGTGGTGCTGACGTTGCTGGGGTACAGGTTTGGGGAAAGGAGATGGACGAGTACGATAGTGGTGGCCGGAGCGGTGATAAGAACTTGGGTGCTGATGATGAGGGAAGCACAGCTCCACTTCCTGAGAGGGTAAATTTCTCCTCTCTCAACAAGGACACGCAATATATATTGTTTTAGATTGTGTTATGTTTTTAATTTTTTTGGTTTTGTGTTTGGTTACTGGGAGAACTAAGGTGAATGATAGATCGAATTTATATTGCATTCCCTTTGCTTATCAAAGAATTAAATTTTCCATTGTCTTTATTTTTGATTTGTTGGACTTTTGCTTGATAAGGGTCTTGTTTGCCATAATTTGTCTTTGAAGTCTTATCTGGGCACTGGGGGAGATGCTGAAGATGTTGATTTTGTGGAATGTTGGATTTTCTTATTTTGCACTTCCATGCAGTCTCTACGCATTGTTTATTTATCATGAAGAGGTGCTTTTTCTTTTATTTTTTCTATTTTTTCGTTCTTTTTGTTTTTTTTTTTTGTTGTGGGGGGGGGGGGGGAGAGCGCAGTCATCATTAGAATCACTTCACTTGGTCATTGCTAAGATAGATTTGGCCCCTGAAAGCCAAGGTATTTTCTCAAAAAGTTATAAACAAACTCTACATTAGTTCAGTAAAATTTTGAATTTGTAATCAGTTAAAATGTGCGTTGTTGATACACATGACTTCATTTAAATTGTTCCTTTAAGATTACCATAGTTATTTATCTTTGCTATATTTTATATTTGTAATAAAAGAATTATGAATATGAAGTCCATTTTGTTAAGCTTTCACAGTAAGTTCAATTCTGGTGAAGAAAAAATATTGTTGTCTTAATTATGCTACCAGGTGATGCTTGTCACCTGGTCTTGAAGCTTCTGTGTTGAATGGTTGAGTTATTCAATTTATTTTCTTCTTTTCCTTTGCAACAGGTTCAGGTTGGTAATTCTCCTGCATACAGAATCGAGAGGAAACTTGGAAAAGGAGGTTTTGGACAAGTATATGTTGGTCGGCGGGTTAATCCTTCAAATCCACATGAAAGAACTGGATCAGGTGCTCTAGAGGTAGGGCACTTTTATGTACATGGTTGAATAATTTCATTTGGTGAGTGATTCTGGGTTTGTTCTTCTTAACATGTTATGTGGTCTATTGAAATTCTTAGGTGGCCTTGAAATTTGAGCACAGAAGCAGCAAGGGATGCAATTATGGACCACCTTATGAGTGGCAAGTTTACAAGTGAGGGCTCTTTCTTTTGGCTGCTTTCTAAACATGCTTGTTTTGTGTATCATGTTCTTATTTTAGCCATTTTTTCAACATATATTGGCTTATGCTTTGCTACCTTCGCTATTTTCTTAGCGCACTTGGGGGCAGTCATGGTGTGCCACGGGTACATTACAAGGGACGGCAAGGTGATTACTACATAATGGTGCGTGTTGTCAATTTTGTATGCAGCATTTTGGTATCAAGATATTATATTTTTAGCTCTTTAACTTTTCTGCTTGTTTGATAACAAGATATCCTTTTAATGATTACAGGTGATGGATATGCTTGGACCTAGCTTATGGGATGTTTGGAATAACAACTCCCATACGTGCGCTTTTTTTTCAGATATTTTCTGAAGAACATACATTTTATCTTAGCTGTTAGATTTTCTATCCAATTGCTGCTTTTTTGATGCTCATTTTTATTTTTGTTTTGTTTTTCACCTTCAGGATGTCCATTGAAATGGTTGCGTGTATTGCTATTGAAGCAATCTCTATATTAGAGAAGATGCACTCCAGAGGGTGACTATTTTACTTCTTTTTCTTTTTAATTCTTCAGATAATAATTTCATTTTGTTAATGTTGGAGATATTTTTTGTTGGAACATAATAAACTTAGTTTTGATTCTCCTGCATGAGAATTTATGTTATGTAGAAGTTGATGTGCCATCCCAAAATCATCCATGAGAGTGTGCGGGTTGGGGATGGGACCTACATTTATCATTCAATTAATTTGATGCTGTAGTTATTTCCACTCATTGAAATACAAGGTGCTGAATTACTAGTCAGAAAAGAGAGAAAAAATATATCTGGTGATGTACATGACTACCTGCAACTTTATGCAGGTATGTGCATGGGGATGTAAAACCTGAGAACTTCTTGCTTGGTCCACCAGGGACTCCTGATGAGAAAAAACTGTTTCTTGTTGACCTTGGACTAGGTAAATTACACAATATACATTTCTTATCTATGGTGCAAGTATTAGATAAATTTATGGTGATCTATGTTCAATATTTGATTTTTCTTACTACATATATTTGACGTGCAGCCACCAGATGGCGAGATAGTTCAACTGGTCTACATGTTGATTATGATCAACGACCGGATGTTTTTCGGTAACCTAATGTTTCAATGTCTATATTATCTTAAGTTTGAAATTATTGGTGTCTAATTTTATTGAGGCATGATCATTTTGGTGTTCCAGGGGAACTGTGCGCTATGCAAGCGTGCATGCTCATCTTGGAAGAACTGGGAGCAGGAGAGATGATTTAGAATCTCTTGCTTACACACACTCATTTTTCTTCTACGTGGCCGCCTGCCTTGGCAAGGATATCAGGTTGGCAAGTTTCAAATCTGTAATAGGGTATTGTTCATTTAAATGTCATTTATAATTATTCTGATACAATTGTTTTATTAGGGGGAGAACAAAGGTTTCCTCGTTTGCAAGAAGAAGATGGCAACTTCTCCAGAAACTCTTTGTTGCTTTTGTCCAGCACCTTTTAGACAGTTTGTAGAGTATGTGGTGAACTTGAAATTTGATGAGGAACCTAACTATGCAAAATATATCTCCCTTTTTGATGGCATAGTTGGTCCTAATCCGGATATCAGGCCAATTAACACTGATGGTGCTCAGAAGGTACTCATTTGTTTTTCCTGTCTATATTTGTAGTTGAACAAAATTTTAACTAATTTTGATATGAGGTATCTCTAACATTCATCATCATATTGGAGTAGCTAATATATCAGGTTGGACATAAAAGAGGAAGACTAACAATGGAAGAGGAAGACGATGAACAACCAAAGAAGAAGGTGCGAATGGGAATGCCAGCAACACAATGGATTAGTGTTTACAATGCTCGCCGGCCTATGAAGCAAAGGTATGGATATTGAACATACGTTAGATTTTTTTATAATTACACCAAAAATACTGAAGGGGTTATGTTTGCATTTGTGCTGTAGATATCACTATAATGTAGCAGATGTGAGGCTTCCCCAGCACATTGATAAAGGAAATGAAGATGGTTTATTTATTAGCAGTGTGGCATCTTTTTCAAATCTCTGGGCCTTAATCATGGATGCAGGCACAGGATTTACTTCTCAAGTTTATGAGCTCTCACCCTATTTTCTTCACAAGGTTACTTTTAGTCCTTAGTATGTGACAATTTTCCATTGACATGTCATAGAACATGTTAAGACACAGTATTTGCACGTCTTAAGAAGCATGGATACGGGTGTAGACACGAATATGACAATTTAATAAAAAATGATGATACGGACACGGCAAGGATTACATTAATAAAATATAAATTTTGTCAATTTTTATTAGCTATATGTATGATTATAACATCCACAACAAAACTAATTTAATATGTAATTCAATATACAAAACACAATAAAATTTAAATTTGAAATTTTATAATTTTAGGAGTTTTGAGTACTCAAATCTAGATTTGTTTGAATTATATATTTGAAGAAAAAATGATAAAGCAATAGGACAGGCTATGTGGTGCATCTGTCACGTTTATTAGAGTGTCTGAGGAGTATTTGGGTCCGATATGTTTGGGATATGGACACAACACCCATTTTGAAGTGTCCATGCTTCCTAAGGCACGTCAATTCACTTTGCACTTTATGAAACTGTGGTTATTTGCATACAAAATGTGTATAAATTAACAAACTAATCCTTTTTGCTACTATTTTTTGTTTTATTTTATTTTTTTGTGAAGGAGTGGATAATGGAACAATGGGAAAAGAACTATTATATTAGTGCTATAGCGGGAGCTAATAATGGGAGCTCATTGGTAGTGATGTCCAAGGGTGGGTTGAACATACTCTAAGCTCAGTAATTATATTGACACTTCCTGTTTTCTTACTTCCATTACTACAAAAATATAGGCACCCAGTATATACAACAGTCCTATAAAGTCAGTGAATCATTTCCATTCAAGTGGATAAATAAAAAATGGAGGGAAGGTTTCTATGTGACTGCCATGGCTACTGCAGGAAGTAGATGGGCAATTGTCATGTCTCGTGGGGCGGGATTTTCTGACCAGGTTTGATTAGAATATCTTGGAACTAATGCAGTTGGAATACATTTTGCGGGTGAAGCAAGCATTCATGATATAGAATTTATTTGTTTAACTGCAGGTTGTGGAACTTGATTTTCTTTATCCTAGTGAAGGTATTCATAGGAGGTGGGATGCTGGCTATCGCATCACATCGACTGCAGCAACTTGGGACCAGGCTGCTTTTGTTTTGAGTGTGCCAAGGAGAAAACCAGCAGATGAAACACAAGAGACTCTTAGGACATCTGCTTTTCCTAGTACACATGTCAAGGTTAATTGTTCATGTCTATCATTTTACACTCGTTTTGCTTTTCATGTATTTTGAAGTTTTGATTTGTGAACTTAGCTTTCTGAGATTCTTTCTTGCAGGAGAAATGGGCAAAAAATCTTTATATTGCATCTGTTTGTTATGGTCGAACTGTTTCATGAGCAGACATGTTGCCTGGGATGCTCAGCTTTTCGTTGACTGTTCAATCTTGGAAGTCATGAACCAGTTCTTTCCAACTATTCCTCTTTTGCGAAGCCACGATCAATTGTCTTTGATAGGCAAACTGAGTCATCATGTCAGTTGGGAGTGGATGTATGCAAAGCTATACTTGGCATTATTACCACATAGAATTATTGCTAACACCTGTGCACTGGCTTTCAATTATGTCCAGATGCCTTTTAGGTTATGTCCATGATATTTGTACCCAACGATATGTGGGTATTTTGCATTATCTAAAGTTTGTATAGTTTTGAAAAAATATTTACTTGGTTGAAGGGCATGTGCACAGGTCATGTTTTGATTATTGATGGTATTTTGGATACATTTGAATTATAGAATTTGGAATCGGACCCTAGACAGTTGTATGTCAATCATCCTGTTTGATGTTCTCTATACATTTACTTCTATTTCTTGTTTATCATCCTTGAAAGCTTTTATTATTTTACTCTTTCTGCTAATTATCATTTGTAGCCATCTCTCACCAGCCTGGGTGCATTTACTTAGGGGGTGTTTGGATGGCCAACTTTTACAAAAAGTTGGTGTAAAAGTATAACGCGGTGAAATTTTATTGGAGGAAGTTGGAAAAAGTAGGTAAAAATTAGTGTTCTTTTTTTGGCTTTTTTTGGTCTGCCAAACACCCCCTTAGTGAATATGTTCCATGCTATAATTGAATATTATCTTGTAATTTTTATCCAAGAAGTAATATGCCCCTAGGTTGAGGTCATTTTTATTTATTTATTTATTATTATTTTATTTATTTATTTTTTTTTTTTTGTGGAAGTTAGTATGTATTGGTCAGTTGAAATCCATTTTTAACTTCTGAAAGCAAGGAAACTGAGAAAGAGTTGAAATCCGTTCGCAACATGTATATTTAATTTGAGTATATCTTAATGGCAGTATATACTAAATTTAATTGCAATGTGACAGCACGAATGCTGGTGGGATTGTTACTGGTAGTAGTTGAGATTTAGATGGTGGTCTGTCTTTTCACTGTTTGAATATCAATGTTTTGATTTTCAGTTTTATTTTTATTGAAGAATTCGAATACACTGGAAGACAGACAAGTGTCATATAGAACAAGCTTAATCAGTGACGTTGGGGTGTTGAGTGGATAACAATATAAAGCATTGATATCATGTGCTTTGGTAGCTTCAAATTATTATTATTATTATGATTATGATTATGATTATGATTATTATTATTATTTCCTTTCCAAGCATCTGGTCCTTTTCCACTCTGATTATTGGTGTCAACATATGGTTGAAGGTTGTGAATATCCTTGATATTTTCATATATAGTTTGCGGGGCAAGATCTTGGGAGGAGACACTAGCTGAGAGAGCTTTACAAACTATTTAAGTGTTCATTTGGGTAAGTTACTTCCGCTGTATCTAGTAACTTTGTGATAGTTTTTTGTCTTACTTTCTGTAGTTCTGCTAAGCTTTGTTGTGACGGTTGTTATTGTACCTCTTTGTTTCTTTCATTTATTTATTTATCTTCCCCCAGGGACTGGTTCTTCCTTGTTGGGTGAAGAATGCTCAATTGTGGTGCTCTCTGTGATAGTAGGAACAGGGTGAGTGCTTTCTTCCCCTTGTTTCCTTATTTTCTCCTTGGTCTTCTATTTGTTCTATGTCAATATCTGGGATCACATGTATAACCAGTGCAATGGCGAAAAAAAAAAAAACCATGGGGTGGGGCTTTTTTTGGATGGCATGTAGGATTTGAATGGGTTTTCACTCTTGCCTCGGATCTTTTAAGGGCTGACGAGCTTCATACCACATGCATTGATTGAATACTTCATGCGTCAGAGTAAGAGATGGATGGGGACACCTGGTCAAAGCTTCAAGTGGTAAGCTGCTTTGTGCTGACTTAATGCAGTTTGCTGGAAGCTAGTTTTGCAGCAGAATCTGTAGTAGAAAGTACGTGAATGGATGGGAAGGTCAAGTGAATTCCTATTTTTCACATAGAGATTGCAGGGCTGCTAAAAAGGTTTGCAGTCTGGCTTCTTATTTTCTTTGAGCTACTCTCGTGCTTTGTTTAACCGGTCAGCTGGAGTAGTTTTTTACTCATCAGTGGTCAGGGACAGAATAAGCCCTGCACCCAATTGTATGTTCTACAAATTTCTGGAACTCTGTTATATCCTACCTTTCTTGATGTCTAATTAGTTTTAGTTTTGAAGTTGAATGACCAAAAGTGGTGTTATAGCAATTACATATTGGAAAATCAAGCAGAAGCTGGATTAGATTATGTTGCATTCAACCTGTGACCTCGATCTTTCGTGAGATTGTTCGTGTTGTTGAGCCTGTTATGTTGGCTTTGTACAACACTGGTGTAGTTATACTCCCGTATTGGTAAAATTAACAATGGGGTGGGATCTTGTACCTACCTATTTTGCACCACCTTTGGATTGAAAAAGATCTGAATTTCATCATACAAGTACTGTGCCAGCACTCGAACCTCATGTTGCTTTGTTCATAGCAGATGTAGCCAAATGAATTCTGGTCCAGGTATGGCTCAGACCTGAAGCTATGACCATATCATGAGAACTTGTGGTTGGGTTGTGTGTATATATTTACATTTTTAGAGGTAGTGCTTAAACGGAGTATTTGCCCAATGGTGGGTTCGTGTTGTTGTCTTTTTCTTCTTGGCTCGTTTTTGCTTTTGCTTGTCAGGTTGTTCCACGTCCAGAGTGAGAAGAGGGGTTTCTATCAACTACATTTTGGTTTTGTTTTCGTTGTATTACAGTAGTAGTGACACGGTAGGAATTGAATAATTGTTTTGGGAGAAACAAAGGCAATCATATCTACAGATCTGATTTACAGAACTTAAAAAAAAAAGATTTGATTTACAGGTGTGAACTGGCACAGTTGCTCAACATTTTGAATCTCGTGGTATTGACCCGTATGCTATATTTGATTTTGTGAAAGTCTTGAGGTTGCATTTGGTTGAGTGTTAGTATTTTATTCTTTTGTTTGGTTTTATTTTTCAAGGGTAGAATGTTGTGATCATTCTGAGTTTTAATTTTTCCTATTGAAGAAAAAACCATTCTTCAAAACAGCGTTTTGGGGTGGAACATTTATAGGTAGGTAGAATTACCTTCATTTTTATTGTTTGTTTTTTTTTATTTTTGTTTGTTAGAATACTTGCCTTTTGATATAAGGGTAGTATACCTTGTTAGGTTTACATTACTTTAAAACTTTTTGCATCCATATCAAATATGATCGTTGTTATTCTCCTACTCACCCTATGAACACGCTTAAGTTAGTTTCATATTCGAATCATTCCTACTGGAGGAAAAGGAAAATGTGAAATGATGTATTTCTTGCTTATTGTTGGGAATGTAGAGGAAATAGAATGAGTAACTATTTATTAAAAATTATTTCTTTTTACGATTTTGTTTCATCAACCGTTAGAATAATGGCTTGTTGTGGAATATTTACCAACGTAGCTGCACTAAAAAAATGGGGCAATCGCAAGTCATGATTGTGTAGTGGGATCGTGTTGCGTTTTGCCTTCTAAATTGAAAGGGTATTTTAGGTTTTGTGATTGTTTTGCCAATGTAGTTGCACCTTATAATTATTTTCATTTTTGTTTTTTTTTTGTTTTTTTGGTACATTCTGAATTTATTCCGTCATTGTCACATCGTGTCGTAAAAATATTTTTGTAGTCTATTTATTATTATTATTTTTTAGCATATTGAAATTTCATTTGAACTATTAACATTAGATTTAAGTTTGAATTTGGTTGGTTAAAGAGAATCTGATCTGATGATTGATTTGCAAATAATTTGACTAAACTAAAAGTCTAAAATGAAGTCATTTTAGTTTAAAATATGATAAACTGTGATCCCTTCGGGGGTGGTCGAGTGGAGTTTGGGAGTGGCTGGAGGCTTTGGGCCAACTAGTGGTTTCAAGTTCAAATCCCCCTGCGGGGGCCAGTTCTCCGCTACGTGGCGGGTAGCCTCCTCGGCCGAGCCAGTCAGTCAAGGTTTGCCTAAGCTGGTTTACTCTCCATGGTTCTTTGTCGGTTAGGACTATGGGGTGAGCTTCACTCAATGTGCACTCTCGGGTAGCGGCTGCGGACTTCCTCGTACCAGAAGAATAACATCATTGTGATGTTAGTTTTA
>JAVXUM010000021.1:19411353-19434589 GCA_035590655.1 Pouteria glomerata
ACACATTTGTTAGTTGAACTGGTTGGATTGTCTGGCAAACCAATAAATTCGTTTCAACTTTGAAGCAGTAGTGCAACCCAGTTTGAACTATTGAATTACTGATTTTTAGTTCTTTTGTACCTGTGTTTAACATTTTACAGTGTAGGCTAATTCAGATAATGTTTGACCAGTTTCTACATGCCCATTCCATTTAGCATATCTGTTTTTGGTTCAGTTTCTATGACATTGTATGTGTAGAGATGATCGTAATGCATAATCTTTGTTACATGGACTTGAATATGAGCGTTGGATGTAGGTCTAGATACATAGGCACGTTGTGAATATCTAAATATTTTGTATATTTTATGGGATGCTAACATAAGATACAGTTATCATATATGAAAGTAATGAAATTTAGAGAAAAAAATTAAAACTTTTCTTCCATTTTTGCAAAAGCCTAGAAAATTTCCTTTGCCATCAAATATAAGTTGCTATTTCTTTGCACACACACACACATATTTTTTTTGCTATACCAGAGGTACCCTCACATTTAATGAGACTAATCTCTTGGAGCTCCTAACTCACCCCACAATAACTAAGAGCTTGGTAAAGTCTAGGGGGTTCGAACTGGTGATGTGACTAATGTTTACTTCAATTGATAAAGATATTACTACTACTATTGTTCGAGGATCCAAATTTCTAATTTGGATACGGAAATTGAGGACATATCCCATACTCTTTACCCTTGTCATATCCGATGGTCGAGCATGTCACACTTTGTTTGATTAGAAAGTCGCAGGTGTTGGAATCAACTATTAGTTTCCTGATTTATTTTTCTGCCCACTGATTTTCTTTTTAATATAACCGTATCTGGTCTTTCATGATATAGTTTGCTTCTTGCAGAATGCATATGATACTCTCTTCTTCATTGTTGACCTGCATGCGGTATGTTTAACTGCAAGCCTACTTTTTTCTTTTTGGTAATTTATGTAATTTGTTAACTTATTTTTCCCTTTTTGAATGTGTTGCCAATCTGAATTAGTCTATGCACAGCTTATCTGTGCTCTGCCCTTGTAAATTTGTAATACTTGCAAGTATCTTTAATATGTTATACTTTGCTTGCTATGGATGACAGACTACTAAATCAATTCCTTCGTTCTGGTTTTTCTTTATACATTTTTTTTTCTCTTTGTTCCTTGTAAGGTTGGATGCTTTGAAGTAAAAAGGTTGGAACATATATCTTGTCCACGAATTAAATAAAATCATTTGGCAACTTCTAAAAAAGGTCAAGTTAGGAAATAAAGTTAGTGATGCTTTCTTTGAAGTGACACATTCATTGTTCAAGGTGAAATGATGTCTGAAGATAGAAGGCTTTGGAGGCTTCTAGATTTGTAGTGAAATCTTTCAATAAAGTGTTATCAGATGAAGGTGGTACATGCTTTTCTTATAGAGGTGTTTAGTTGACCAAATTGCCTTGCAACAAACAACATTGGATCAAAGATAGGATTGGGCTTGAAGGGAGAGAATTTGAAGAATGGAAACTCCAGTGCATGCTCCTTTTGTTGAGATTTTATTTTCTCTCAAGATATTTGTGGAAACCACTATAAAACTCCCGTAGTAGCAAACACCATGACTAGTAGCTTACTTGGTTGCAATATCTTCTTGTTATACACATGAATGTATACTGTGGCTAGGGCCATCCATGCGATACTTGAATCTGACTAGAAAAGGAAATGTCTACCGGTGTTTGAACTTGAGCTGAGACTTCTAAATTTGTCATTAAATTAGCACAAATTATATACCAGATTTTTCATTTACCTGAGTATGGGGAAAAATTGTCTAAACAAGAAGGCTTAACTGTGAATCTACCCTCAGATTATGTGGTTCCAAAATGACAAAAGGGGCTAGCTCAAGTGGAAAAATCACCCCACTAGACAATGGTCATGGGTTCAAGTCATCCAAGTCCCTTTCCCCCAATAAATATTATCAGATGTTCTTATTTATATAAAAAAAAAAATAATGTAATTTCAAACATACTACCTAGGAAGCACTAAAAAAAAAAAAAAGGAACTTAAGGTGGTTAGTGTGTATGCTAGACTTATAATCCAAGTATTTCTCAATCTATTTTTGTATGATGAATAATTTTGTTTTTGAAATGAGAAGAAAATTAATTAAAGAAATTTGGTTTTGGTTGTACTTATGATCATGATGTGTTTATTGCTGGATCTTTTATGTTTATGAAATAAGCCCCGTTTATTTTGGCTTCCACAGATAACTCTACCATATGATGCACAAGAATTATCTAGAGTAACAAAAGAAACGGCTGCCATTTATATGGCATGTGGTGTTGACACCTCCAAGGTCTGCTTCACTTATTTGTGCTATATTAAGAGCTATTAATTTGAGTCTCAAACTTGAATGGATAACTTGTCATTTGCACAGGCTTCTATCTTTGTGCAGTCCCATGTTCGTGCTCACGCAGAATTAATGTGGCTACTGAGTTCTGCCACCCCAATTGGTTGGCTGAACAGAATGATTCAATTTAAAGAGAAATCCCGCAAGGCGGTGCGTCATTGCTGCATGCAGCATTATCTTCACATCATCTTGTGTTATTTTATTTTATTTTTTTGGTTTTGGCGTTTGACTTCTACTTCTTCCTTGAGAAATTTAATGTCCTCTTACGTGAAAATCCAGAACATGCAATATGTTATATCAGTACACTAATACAACATATTCAAATCATGACATGTATATGTATCCATATTCCATACCCAACTTTTGGATACATGCAACATATCCTAAGATTTAAGGATTTGGGAGGTTTAACAGTTGGGCACACAGCCACAGTGACAAAATATGTTATATCAATATGCTAGTACAACATATTCAAATCATGACATGTATATGTATCCATATTCCATACCCAACTTTTGGATACATGTACCATATCCTAAGATTTAAGGATTTGGGAGGTTAAATAGTTGGACACACACCCACAGTGCTAAAACTGATACAGTGATACTCATACTGAGTCTCCCTTGTTTGTGAAAAATGCCACCCACACCCAGAGATGATGGGGCTTTTGATAAAAAAAAAAAAAAAGAACACAAATGAAGCTTTTTGCAGGTTTTATGATTTGTTTAGTAGATGAGTAAGGAGGACAAGAAATGGGGAAATGTTTGAATTCTCTTCTTTTCTGTCATTTGTTCTCCGTTTTGAAAGAGAAGAGAATGGAAGTGAAGCAGAAATTATTTAGATCTTTCTTCGAGGACCCACCTTAATTGGATTGAAAGTTCTTAGGCACAATGGTTTCAGCACAAGATACAAACCCCTAAGCGATATTTATAGAATTTTCCCCCTTTAGGTTTGCGTCTATTTTCTCTTCTCAATGAAGCCAAAAAAAAAAGAAATAATTCTTCACTTATTTTCTCTTCTCATTTTGACCTACTAAACATAGCATAAAATTTGCAATCCTACACATTAATGGTTGACACTGGCAGTTCTCTCTATCAGAGCCTGCATTTGGTCATTATAGATCTCTCTTTTGACATTGCTATTTTTTCTCATGGCTTTATGTAATTTAATATCTTTTAATTTCTTCTAATAAACTTTGGTTCTTCTGTTTTGGTTTATAGGGGGATGACAATGTGGGGGTTGCTCTTCTGACTTATCCTGTCCTGATGGCTTCTGATATTCTTTTGTATCAGGTGGTCTTCTATCCTCACGGCATTAATTAAGCAGGATCATGGGCGGATCCATGTAGGGGCAAGGGGGGTCAATTGGCCCCCCCTAAAAGTAAAATTTTTGTAGAAAATAGTATAATTTTTGAGATATTTTTGTACTTTTGCCCCCAGAAAATATATTCTTTAAAACAGATTGCCCTTATACCTCAAACAATTTACAAGTTTTGCTCCCACTGAAAACAAAATTTCTGTAGAAAATAGTATAATTTTTAAAGTATTTTTATACTTTTCCCCGATAAAATATATCTTTTAAAATAGATTGCTCCTATACATTAAATAATTTATAAGTTTTGTTCCCATTTTTAAGTCAAATATATTGTCTTTACTTGTTGATTTGACTTCACTGACACAAAATCCTGCATCCGCCACTGGTTGTTCTTTTGAATATTTAGTTGCAATCTTTGGCTTTATATGTGTGCGTAATTGATTTCGCATGTTCGATTTCATATGATGATGATCATTACCTGAATATGCATGATTCTTATAAATTGCAGCATTCCTCTGCAGTCTGACTATGTGCCAGTTGGTGAGGATCAGAAGCAACATCTTGAGTTGACTCGAGAGCTGGCTGAGCGTGTTAATTATTTATATGGAGGAAGGAAGTGGAAGAAATTGGGAGGGTGAGTGACATAATAATTATGACATCCATTAGAATGTTCTTTGACATTATTAATTTGCATTATTTGGATGGCAATCATCATTACTGTTATCATTTGGTAATTCTCAGTATTCTTTTAATTATTGTTATTCGATGTCAAATTTGAATTGGAGAGTTGATAGTTTATTTCATTTTGGTTGCAGGCGAGGTGGTGCAATCTTTAAGGTGGATTCTATATTTTTATACCTTGTTTATACACTTACTTGAGCTAATTAAATAGTGTAACTTCATGAAACAAATTGTCCTAAATAAGTTTGCTGTTGTAGGTTCCTGAGCCCCTTATTCCACCTGCTGGAGCCCGGGTGATGTCCCTCACTGATGGTCTTGCAAAGGTTTTAACATTGAAAATCTTTAGAATTACTTTTTTCTCATTTTTTGTAAGTGGCAGCACAGACTTCCTTTTTCTAGTATTTTAGAACTCGTCAAACTCTGAAAAAGGATTAAATTTAAGGTTGTATAACATCACATATATCAAGGTATTCCACTTGTTGCGTTAGTCATCATCTTTTTTAGGTATATCATGTCACTATTTGCCTTACATTGGCAGTAGTTTGACTTGAGGAGTTAGGTTTTATCAGTAAGATCACGTGTTGTATTCAGGAAAAGGTGCCTTTTACCTTGTGAATTAATTATTTGATTTGTCCACAAGCTCCACTGAGTATCCAGTTTGTAGAGAAGTCTGCCTACTAATGGTACCATTCCTAAATGAAAGAAAATGTAAAAGCTTAAACCTCAGTATTTAGTGCTGGACCTTCTTGATGAATTTGGCTTAAATCCGCATACACGACGAATCTTTTTAACTATTTTCAGCCCCAAGGTTCTAATGCTAGAACTGTTTCTAGTTCTAGGTCGATTTTGACTGTATTGAAGAACATCTTTATATAAATACCTCATTGTATCCAACAAAGGTGGTAAGATGTAATCCTCAAAAGTATTTCCTTCTTTGCACATTTATGGTACTTCTTGATGCATTACTTTATCGTTTAGGCAATCAACTTTTAAAATCTTATTTAAAAAATAGGCCAATGGATGTACACTCTAATGTCACCATCATTGTCATCATCACCATTTGGAATTGGTAACCATTCAAATGTGATATCTCTCAAGATGTGATTAAACAATAGATTCCTGAAATAAGTGATAACTGTCAGAGTTTTTGGCTGAGTGAATTGTCCAGAATTAATCCAATGATTACTGAATATTGAATCTCTATCTTTCTTCATGGACTATATCAAAATTTGCATGTGTCATGCAATATCAATTTTTGGAATAGGTCTGAAGTCAATCTAGGAAACTTGTGTTGCATTTTTAGTATAAAGAGGAGAAAGTGAATCTTGTCGTGCATTTCCAATGTGAAGCTTTCGGTGCTTATAAATGGTTCCCTAAAGGTTTCTTTGAGTCCTCTGGTAGGAGGACCTTTTGTCGCCCTTGTTGTTCATGTTGGTTATGTAAGCTTTGATTCAAATGAGTAGGGCTGTGGACGGAAGCTTCATCAAGGGGTTTTCGGTGGGGTGAAAAGAGCAAGAATCTATGATGCTATCTCACCTTCCTTTTGCGAATGACTTGGTGTTTTCTGGCTTTGAAACTCTCCAGTTAGGACATTTGAGAAGTGTGCTACTTTGCTTCGAAGTTGTCTCAGGATTGAATATAACCTAATGAAATTTGAGATTATTTTGGAAGGAGAAATTGAGCACATTGATGCCTTGGCAATGGTAATGGGGTGCAAAGTTAGTGGCCTTACCACGTTATATTTGGGCCTTCCTTTAGGTGCATCTTTCAAGGCAAAACAAGTTTGGGATGGCGTGATCAAGGGATGTGATGCGGAGCATGGAAGGAAGCAGAACAAAGCCAGCTCCAAAGCCGGCAGTGCAACAAGCAAAGCCGCCGACGTGGAATTCTAGGCTGCCGGCCTAGGCTGCCGGCATTTATTCCCCAGCGTGATCAATTCCAGTTCAAAGCTGCCAGCCTATGTTTGATATATTTGATTTTCACCAGCTTATGTTTAATTATTTACTTGTTTTCCCGAGACTATATATATATATATAGTTTTAGAGGCTTTAGATAGATAGATTATCATTAACATTGTTTTGAAACACTAAATTGAGAGTTTTCTCTCTGAGACTTGCAAACTTTTGCAATCAAGTTATCCTTCGAAATCAATCGTTGAATTGATTTCTGTTTTACGCTTTCTACGCTGCGTCAGATTGGTATCAAAGCAAGGCAAAACTCCTGTGAAGATGTCATCTAACGACGGTGTTGTAGGCGGTCGTGTTACCGGCGGTGATCGGGATGCGGGAGTCCAAGGGACAGAACAATTTGTTCCTAGGGTGGTATTCGATGCCATGGATCAAAGAGTCTGACGAATGGAACAGCGCCTAGAGGATTTGATTGAGCATTTCGACGTGATGGCAGTAGATGCCAACAGAGACTGGAACATTGGTGGGAGACGACCATGGGCAAGAGATGCCTACGGCAGTCCGATCAATCGACCTGTAGCTGCTAATAGATGGGCACAGGAATCAGATGAAGAATCAGCTGAAGAAGATGTGATTTTATACGAGAAGAGGCAATCGCAGAGGCGAGGCGGTGAAGGAGGAGGTCGATATCGCAGGAACTACTACGGGTATGATCAGGGCGACGGTGGAGATTTTCGCCTAAAGGTAGATATTCCTTGTTTCTATGGTAATTTAGATATTGAAGAGTTTCTTGACTGGTTGGCTGAGGTAGATCGATTCTTCGATTATATAGAGATTCCGAAGGAACGCCGGGTGAGATTGGTGACGTGCAGATTGAAGGCAGGAGCCTCTGCCTGGTGGGAGAGATTACAGAACAGGAGACAGTGAGGTTAGACAACCTGTACGAACGTGGGTCCATATGAAACAATTGCTACAATGAGATTTCCTGCCACCTGATTATGAGCAGATTCTCTTTCAGCAGTATCAGCGATGTCGCCTGGGGTAGCGGACTGTTCATGAGTATACTGCTGAATTTATGCTGTTGGCTGAGAGGAATGACTTGAGGGAAAGTGAAGGCCAGCAGGTCGCGAGATATGTAGATAGTTTGAAATTGCAGAGCAGGGATAAAATCGGAGTGATTGTGTTGAGGAGCCTGAATGAAGCAAAGAATATGGCCCTTAGGGTTGAATTGATGTTGCAGGGGCAGAATAATAGGTTTGAAGGTGGTAGGAAGGGATATGGAGTGGATAATGATAATAGTAGTAAAGCGGTAGTTGAGAAGCCCAGGACAGTTGCAGGGAAGTTTGGAGATGATAGTGAGAAGAGAGATGACAGAGCAAAAGCCAAGAAGCCGTTTGAACCTAAAGGAACCCAAAAGCAGAACAATCCATATGCCAAGCCTATTCTGGGAAAATGCTACCATTGTAACCAACCAGGGCACAGGTCTAATGAGTCTCCCAACAGGAAGAGTGTATATTTTGTAGAGAGGGATGAAGAAGAAGAAGTCTGTTGTGAGCCTGATGGTGAAGAAGACTATCATGATGAGGGAGTTGAGTAGGCTTATGTCATTAGAAGGCTAATGTTAACGCCCAAACAGGAAGAGAACGCCCAACGACATCAGTTGTTTCGCACTAGATGTGCCATTGGGGGTAGGGTGTATGATTTGATTGTTGACAGTGGGAGCTGTGAGAACATTATCGGGCGTGAAGTTGTTAAGCAATTACAGTTGCTAGTAGAGAAGCATCCTAATCCTTACACTATGGGATGGATCAAAGCTGCCGAGCTGATAGAAGTGAATGAGAGGTGCAGAGTACCCTTCTCCATCGGCAGGTATAAAGATGATGTCTACTATGATATTGTAGACGTGGACGCCTGTCACTTGCTATTCGGGAGGCCTTGGCAGTATGATGCGAATACGCAGCATGCAGGGAAGGAAAATGTGTACAGGGTAGAGAAAGGGGGTGTGAAGTACACCTTGTTGCCATTGAAAGTTACTATTCGCTCCAAAGATCGAAAATTGGAGGGGCGCTCTTTCTTGACTATCACTCAGTCTGAGAAGAAGCTAGTAGAGGATCTGAAGGAATCTAAGGTGGTGCATGCGCTTATTGTGAAGAACGTAGTGGGTGTGAATGAGGAGGACAGTAGTGATATTCCAGAAGAGGTGAAAGCGGTGTTAGAGGAATTTAAAGAAGTGATACCAGATGACTTACCTGAGGGGCTACCACCTTTGAGAGATATTCAGCACCAGATTGATTTGGTGCCTGGGGCAAGTCTGCCTAACTTGCCACACTATAGGATGAGCCCTAGGGAGACAGAGGTTCTGCAGGAGAAGGCTCAGGAGTTGCTGAACAAGGGGTTTATCAGAGATAGTATGAGCCCATGTGCTGTGCCTGCCTTACTGACTCCTAAGAAAGATGGTAGCTGGAGAATGTGCGTTGATAGTAAAGCTATCAACAAAATTACTATTGGGTACAAATTCCCTATACCTCGCTTGGAAGATATGTTAGACAGGATGAGTGGGGCTGTAGTGTTCTCCAAAGTTGATCTGAGGAGTGGCCATCACCGGATCCAGATTAGGCCTGGGGATGAATGGAAGATGGCATTCAAGACAAAGGAGGGGCTATATGAATGGTTAGTGATGCCCTTTGGTCTCAGCAATGCACCCAGTACCTTTATGCGTTTCATGAACCAGGTACTAAAGCCCTTCATTGGCCGTTTTGTAGTAGTCTACTTTGGCGACATATTGATATATAGTAAGTCTGAAGATGAGCATATAGAACATCTGAAAAGTGTTTTGTCTGTATTGAAAGAACACAAATTGTATGCTAATCTGAAGAAATTTATTTTTATGTCAAAGAGGCTGTTATTTCTGGGGTTTGTGATTAGTAGTGAGGGGATTATGGTGGATGATGAGAAGGTGAGGGCGATTAGAGAATGGCCCATCCCGAAAATTGTGACTGAGCTTAGGAGTTTTCTGGGATTAGCTAGTTTTTACAGGCGGTTTATACGGCACTTCAACACTATTGCTGCTCCATTGACTGAGTGCCTGAAGAAGGGAAAGTTTCAGTGGAGAGAGGAGGCTGAAACTAGCTTTGCCGTGTTGAAAGAGAGACTTTGTAGTGCCCCTATGTTGGCATTACCTGATTTTGACAGGTTGTTTGAGGTTGACTGTGATGCTAGTGGTGTGGGGATTGGAGCTGTGTTATCCCAGGAGAAGAGACCAGTAGCTTTCTATAGTGAGAAATTGTGTGATGCTAGGAGGAGCTGGTCGACCTATGATAAGGAGTTCTATTCTGTTGTGAGAGCTTTGAGAGTGTGGGAACACTACTTGGTAGGGAAGGAATTTATTTTGTATTCTGATTGTGGGGCCTTAAAACATCTGAGTAGTCAGACCCGAATCAGTAAGAATATGCATGCTAGGTGGATTCAGTTCTTGCAGAGATTCCCTTTCAGGCTTATGCATAAATCTGGAGTGCAGAATAGGGTAGCTGATGCCTTGAGCAGAAGGGCTGATTTGCTTTTTACTATGAGTACGGAAGTAGTGGGCTTTGAGAGGCTGAAAGAATTGTATGAGGGAGATAGTGATTTTGGTAATATATGGAGAAAGTGTACTATGAGAGAGCCTTGTGATGACTATCATGTATTTGAGGGCTATCTGATGAAGGGAAATAAGCTATGCATCCCTAAATCATCTTTGAGGGAAAAGCTGATTAAAGACTTGCATGGTGGTGGATTAGCAGGACACTTGGGCAGGGATAAGACCCTTACAGCAATGGCTGATCGATACTATTGGCCTAGGTTGAGGAGGAATGTCAGCAGGATTGTGGAGAGATGTTATATTTGCCAGACATCTAAGGGGCAGTCTCAGAATACTAGGTTATATACACCCTTACCAGTGCCTGAGAACATCTGGGAGGATCTGTCCATGGACTTCATTTTAGGTTTGCCTCGTACTCAACGAGGCGTTGACTCTGTGTTTGTTGTTGTTGACAGGTTTTCCAAGATGACTCATTTTATTCCTTGTAGGAAGATTGCTGATGCCCAATCCATTGCCAGATTGTTTTTCAAGGAAGTTGTTAGATTACATGGAGTTCCCAAGTCAATTACATCTGACCGGGACAGCAAATTCTTGAGCTACTTTTGGAAGACACTCTGGTACATGTTCAATTCCTCGTTGAACTTCAGCAGTACTGCTCACCCTCAGACTGATGGACAGACAGAGGTGACCAATAAGACTTTGGGCAATTTGATTCGGAGTATCTGTGGTGAAAAGCCAAGACAGTGGGATCAGGCGGTAGCACAGGCTGAATTCGCTTATAATAGTTCTGTTCACAGGACTACCGGCAGATCTCCATTCTCAGTAGTCTATACCAAGACACCACAGCACGCCTTGGATTTGGTGAAATTGCCAAAGAGAGCTGATTTCAGTATGGCTGCTAAGAACATGGCAGAGCAGTGTCAGGCTATCATAGAGGAGGTTAGAGGCAGAATTGAGAAGTCCAATGCAAAATACAAGAAAGTAGTTGACAAGCACAGGAAGAAAAGATTGTTTGAAGTCGGGAATCAGGTGATGGTCTTTCTGAGGAAAGAGCGGTTTCTTGTGGGCAAATATAGTAAATTACAGCCAAAGAAGTATGGCCCATATCAGATCGTGCAAAAGATCAACGACAATGCTTACGTAGTCGGACTTCCTGATAGCATGATCATATCAAAGACCTTCAATGTTGCTGATTTGTCTCTCTTTCATCCCGACGAGCATCCGTTATATCCCGATGAGAACTCGAGGTCGAGTTCTTTGCAGGTGGGGGAGAATGATGCGGAGCATGGAAGGAAGCAGAGTAAAGCCAGCTCCAAAGCCGGCAGTGCAGCAAGCAAAGCCGCCGACGTGCAATTCTAGGCCGTCGGCGTAGGCTGCCAGCATTTATTCCCCAGCGTGATCAATTCCAGTTCAAAGCTGCCAGCCTATGTTTGATATATTTGATTTTCACCAGCATATGTTTAATTATTTACTTGTTTTCCCTTTATGTTTAATTATTTACTTGTTTTCTCGAGACTCTATATATATAGTTTTAGAAGCTTTAGATAGATAGATTATCATTAGCGATGTTTTGAAACCCTAAATTGAGAGTTCTCTCTCTGAGACTTGCAAACTTTTGCAATCAAGTTATCCTTTGAAATCAATCGTTGAATTGATTTCTGTTTTACACTTTCTACGCTGCATCAGGATGCTAGGGAAGACTGGCAATGTGGAAGCAAAAGTACTAGTTAAAGGGATCCATATTCACTTTGATTAAAAGTAAGTTGTCAAGGCTTCCCATATACTTCGTGTCACTATTCAAAGTGCCAGTCTCTGTAGCAAAGCTTCTGGAGAAGCTCTGAAGAGATTTTCTGTGGGTTGATATGGGCAACAACGTGAAGTATCACTTAGTGGATTGAAAGATGGTGTGTCTATTTGTGTTTGAGGGGGGCATTGGAATAAGGGACATGTGGAAATTCAATGGGTAGTTAAGGAAGTGGCTTTGGAGATTTGCAAAGGGAGGGGACAGATTATGCCGAAAGGATATTGTGTCCAAATTTGGGGAGGACTGGGCAGTTGGAGGTTAGCTAGTCTAAGAAGCACAGATATAGATACAAACATGGGATACGATAATTTTGAAAAATGAGGATATGGACACGACATAAACACGACAAATAATAAAAAATAAAATTATTTATTTTATTAAAAATATATTTGAACAGATATACTTGCGCAAGTTACCTATGAGTTATTGATTGAAAATCTATTGTTTTCTTTTGACGTGAATTTTTCATTTTTTACAGTTTGGCTTTGAATAAATACCAAAATTACATGATGACATTTCAAGAAATTTTAAATATTACATTTTGACTCTGTTGTATACCTCTCGCATCCTTGCCATCATCTGAGAGGAAAATAAATAAATAAAATAATTGGCACGCCAAGTGGTGTGTTTGATACTTATCTCACCGTGGTCATACCTAATACGAATATAATACGAGTGTGACACCTATTTTGGAGTGTCCGTGCTTCTTAATAGCTAGTAGTAACAATTCTTATGGAGCAAGCTTGTGGAAAGGGATAAGAAAAAGGGGGCCAAAATTTGAGAGAAATTTGATGTAGAATGTGGGTGGCAGAGAGAGGGTTCATTTTTTGAAACATAGATGGAAGGAGGGCAGCAGACTTGTGATGAACTTATTCGCTGACATTTATTCCTTAGCAACAACCAACAAGGAAGTTTTCAGTCGTAGGGTGCAGGATAGTCCAAGGCTAGGACGGGTGTTTGAATGTGATGGTGAGAAGAAACCTGCGAGATTGAGACTTGGAAAGCTACCGCAAGGCTAATGGAACTTTTGTATACCACTAAGATGGAAGCGGAGGAGAATACTATGCCTTGGGTAGAAGCAAAGAAAAGGGAGTTTGAAGTGAAGCTTTTCTGCAATGCACTAGTGGGAATTGGGGATACGAGCTTCTCTTGGGACCTCTAGAAGGTTGTGGTTACCCCTTAAGGTAACTTTTTTTGCTTGGTTTGTTATGAAGGGTGAGATCCTCTCCATCGATAATATCCAACAAAGGGGCCATGCCATGGTCAACCATTTTTGTTTACGCAAGTTGAGGGAGGAATCCATTGACCCACTTATTCTTTCTTTCTCAATGGACTAAGGAAATTTGGAATTTGCTGCTTTCTAACTTCAGGGTGATGTGGACTTGTCCTAAGGGGGTTCAAGGGCTTTAAGATGTCATGGTGGGGGTGGAGATAGAAGAGGCATGGAAAGTAGCTCTGTTCTGCATTTTACTGGGTCGTCTGGAGAGAAAAAAACAGTAGTGGTTTTGGTTTCTTGTCTATATAGTTGGGTGGGGTGGGGGATAAACCAGACTTGCACTCTTTTTTACAGTTTGTTGAGAACATGAGAATATAGTTGGATAGGTTTGTTATCGTGTTTGCTTGGAATTTTCTTAATGCCATGTTTAATAAAATTCCTTTTATTCATAAAAAAAAATGTAAAATCAATATATTTTCTTTTCCTTCATATCTTTTTTTTTTTCCCATCTTACATTTGACCTTCTGGTTCTAAAGGAGCTAGCATCTTGTAATGGATCTCTATTCTCTTTGCCCAATCTGCACTTCAATTGTTTTATAGAAATTTATTAATCACCCTATTCTGTCTTATACATTGTTCTTGATACTCTTATGATGTCACATTGAGACAACTTATCAAACTACTAGAATTTAGTGAATGTCTTGATACCCAATTAGGTTGTCTATATTTGTATTTATAATAGCAGGAATCCTGTACAAAATTGGAATGGGAGAAAATTACATAATCCTATATGAAAGGAATAGAAAAGAAAAATATTTACATAATACTCTTAACACTCCCCCTCAAACTCAAGGTGCTAAATCAGACACCAACTTCAGTTTGGACATTAAAGTACAGAAAATGCTAGAAACATGTCGCTTAACTCATTGCAAAATGAAGCCAAAACGATGGTGAAAACTACTACGAGCCAGCATCAAAACAATTGCAAAAAATGGTAGTGATATAATCACAATCACAGCTGTGGTGATAATGAAAGACAACGGTGTAAATGGTTGCAAAGACTACAACAAAAGCGAAAATGGTTGCTAGATAGCAACTAAACAGTAGCGAAAACAGTTGCAAGATGGCAACCAATCAACAACAAAACAACAGTGAGATAGTGCGTTAAATAGTAGCATAATAGCGTGTGGACGGTAACACCATATTGCAACAAAATAACGCAAACAACCGAAAAATCGCAACAAGACATGTAAAGAGACTACTTATATGAAATTGAGAGCAAGATAGGGGTTGGACGGGCGTCAAAAAAAGAGCAGCTTGTCAGCTGAATGTAAT
The DNA here is from genome assembly GCA_035590655.1 of Pouteria glomerata. Taxonomy (NCBI): domain Eukaryota; kingdom Viridiplantae; phylum Streptophyta; class Magnoliopsida; order Ericales; family Sapotaceae; genus Pouteria; species Pouteria glomerata. The sequence continues at coordinate 19,425,582 of JAVXUM010000021.1, forward strand.
TCAATGGAAAGGTTCATAGGCTGATCATTTGATCTAATACCATGTCAAAAGACAAAAATTAAGTGAATGGCTTGACACCCAAATAGGGTTGTGTATACTGTTGTGGTTATACTAGTAGGTTTCCAGCATGTAGAAGAGTTCTATTACTTCTGGGTGAATAGTTTCTTTTCCAATAAGAAGACATTCTGTTCTTTCTTGCTGGGTCCCAACTCCAATGCTGACAGCTTTGAGGTGATTTGTGATCATATTGTCGTACCAGGCTTGTTTCAATTAATTGACACATTGTCTGGTTTTATATGTAGATGTCAAAGTCGGCACCTTCTGATCAGTCTCGAATTAATTTGCTTGATCCAAAAGATGTGAGTTGTCTACTTGTTTCCTTAATTTGCATCTGTCTGTTGAACATTTTCAATAACCTACATTTTGTCTGAAATGTGAAGTTTTCTTAAATTGAGTGTAACTGCTGAATTTTAATTGTGATACCATATATGGCATGTTGTCACATTTAATGGTTTAAAGTAATTAAGGGACAATGATATGCTGATGTTTTTTGCTAAAGTCATTTATGCTGTCCTCAGCCGTGCTGCATGACTTCGGTTCATGCCTATACTGGATTCATACACAGATGACTGAGTTGCAGTTTGGTTGTCACTTTCATCCTTCTGTTTAAATTGATAAAATTTATCAGTTAACTGCTTAATTTCTGAAATAGAAAAACAATGATTTCCACATGAATTATGTTGCAGAGAAATATTCTTATTCTCTTACATTAATGAATATATCATTGGCAATCTACATTGGAGTTAATGTCAAGTCTCTTAGCACCTTTGGTAAAATGGATTACTGCACTGAACTGTAAAGAATGAAACATATGTTGAAGTTCTTTAAATACTGGGATGATCATTTTGTGCATCCTTTGCATTTGCCTGTGCTCATTTTAACTAAATACTTCTTACCTGTGAAAGGGAGTTCTAGACCCTGTCCAATTTGGTATTGCCAACCTTCAACATTTTCATGTTACATGATCCTCAATTCTCCATCTGTTTTGTAGGTAATTGTGAATAAGATTAAACGTTGCAAGACTGACTCATTTTCAGGGTTTGTACTTGTTTTTTGTATTTTTGATCTCATCGAGTGTTTTTTTTCTTTGTTTTTATTCTGAATTCTAATTCTGCTGACCAGAATACTTTTCTTGCTGGTTTTTGTTTACTCTTTTTAACTTGAAAATGATTTATTTCTATGAAGCATGATAAACTCCCCTATCTTTCCCCCATGGTAAATTGTGCAGCCTGGAATTTGACAATCCTGACAGACCTGAATGTAACAACCTTCTTTCGGTATATCAGCTCATTACGGGCAAGACAAAGCAGGTACTGGAATTCACATCTATTATTTCATTAACAGTGGCCATGCTTTACTGCTATTCTTAATATTGCATCTATCCATGGATATAAATTCATGTGATATGTTGGGATTTGGTGATCATTTCTGTTAGAATATCATTATGTTAATTAGTTGAGTGACACTTTTGGTATTTTGAGTTCCTTGGTCATTGGCTAGCCCAAGCCGTTATATTGTAAATAATGTGTGTTTAAAGGGAAAAGTACACAAATTTATCCTTTAATCTTCTCCGTAATTCTCTTCTCTTTCTTAAACTCTCCTCTATTTCTAACTATTTCTACTTGTAATAATTTAGTTGGAATATTATTATTTGTTTGAGAGGTAATTTAGCTGGAATTGACCTATACATATATTAGTTGCTAAATATTAGATATCAATTTAGCAATACATGGAACATACTGTGATACTCCTACCTTTTGAGCTAGGACCTAGAATTAATCTGATGCTATAACCAACATTTCTTATACCCCAAATAACTGCTCGTGGTTTTCCAATTTGGATCAACTCACTGACATTTCTGTTAATATGAAAGCAATGGGTGTGTCCTTTCCTTCTTACTCGTTTGTTTTTTTTTTTTTCTAGCCTTGTTTGACCTCTGTTTAGATCATTCAAGCTGTCTCTTACATTGCTGCCATAGGATTTCTTCTGTGAGCCCTCCTTAACTCTGTCTTTTCTGTTGTGTGTCGTTGTGGACATTATTTCATAGTGTGACAATGGAGAGTTTTGAACATTCACTTATTTGTATGACATTGGACCAGAAAAATAATGAGGTGCCTTTTGTCTTGGTTCCGGAGAATTTATTTCATGATTCTTCATCAATTTAGGTCCAACGATGTGTGAATACTCTTTTCTATGGTAGTTTTATCCTCACAAGTGTATAACTGTAGTGTGGTATTAATTCAGATTGAGTCCGAGTACCGTCCTTAAGGATTTTATTGTTGAAAAGCAAAAGAATCAAGGGCTTTTGAAAATATTTTTTCAAAGAGAGAATAATTCTCAGTTTTTGAAAAATAAATAGCATGAAAAAGATCAGGTTTAAATCAAAAAATCTTTGCTTAGGCATTCAGACTTGCTTTTATTCAATAACTCAAAATTGATATGCACAAACTTTACCTTTAAAAGATTTATTCTCTGAAGAACAATAGTTGAAAACACATGGTTTGGTTGTGCAGGCATATCTTGGCATTCTTATTCAAAGTTGAGTAAATCTAGCATCTGGTTTGGTTGTGCAGGCATAATTACAAAACTATGGCTTGATTGCAGGGGAATTTCTTCAAAGTTTCTAGATGTATTGCAAAACTACATAGATTATGCAGTTGTGAATGGTAATTACCAAATGTGGCAGAAAATTTTGAACACTGCAAGTTCAAGAATTCTAAACAATCAAGGTCAATGCACTGGAGAAGTTGCCAAGTGAAAAGCTTGATGAGACAATATCCATAAAGTGGATTCCTTTTTTCCCATGAATATTAGATCAGTCACAGTTAAATTGTCTTTGCATTCCTCAACTTATTAGACTGTCATTGTCTTGTGCTTGAAATTGATATGGCCAGAAATTATGGGGTGCAGAATTAGAAATGGTTATTCATTTTTCTTATATTCCAGTTGATGTGTTTAAAATTCTATTCCAATCTAATGGCCTTTTCATCCTGGGCGATGTGATATGAGATTTTGACAAACTCACTGGCCAGTTATTATTCTTCTCATCAGCTTTCAACTTGCTCCAAGTAGGAAGTATATACTGAATGGTTTTTATTGCAGGAAGTTGCACAAGAATGCCAAGGTATGAACTGGGGCTCATTCAAGAACATTCTTACAGATGCTTTGATTGATCATCTACATCCCATCCAGGTTTTTATTCTAAACGTGATGCCTGCATGCTATAGCCAATAATAGTTGTATAATTGCACTCATATACTAGCATTTTTGTTTCTATCGGTTGCCAAGTATTCAATCGTCTTTGAAGTTGAAGTATTAGGGTGCATTCTTGTGTTGTGATGAGACATTCGCTTAAAATATTTTGTCTTGCTGAGAAGGCAAAGTTTTGAGCATCTGCTTTTGGCTACTCAATGCACTGAAGTAAATAACACATGCCAAAATCATGTCAAATTGTTCCATATATTTTGAGCAAGATTGTGCTTGATTTGTATAGCTATTGCGTTTAAGCTAACAGCTAAGCTGGACTTCTTACAATAAACATGCTGGCTAAGGCTTGTGGTCCACCGCTTTACCTTTTTTGCGTTTTAAGGATTTTTTGTTGTTTGTGAACAAACGCTGTGCATATGTGTGCATCAAAGGATTTATTTTTTACTCCTATTTCGCTCTCGTAGTGTACTGCAAATGACATAAACACAAAGCATCAGTGTAAAAGCTGCCCTCCTTGCGCCTTTTTATATACTCGTACAGAAAAAAATTAAAAAAAACCATTGTTTTTCTGCTTTGTGAAGGACAATTTTAGAAGACTAATACCGACAAAATGGAGGGACTTGCATATATTGTTGCTTTCTTGAACTCGTGCTTTTTCAAACATGAAATTCATTTTGGGACAGAGGGAGCATTTTGTGAAACAGACGCAAAAAGCTACATATAAATGAAATAGTGGTGGCCAGGTTAAATTTGGTTTCAACATGCAATCTTAGTTGAAGTTGGAGAATGATTTAACAGTGGATTTGGTGAAATTTGACAAGATTGGTCTTTGCATCTGTTAACTTTATGTAACTTCACCATGTTTCTTATTTACATTGAGTCACATTAGAAAAAGTAAGGTGCCAAACTACATTTTTACCATATTTGTTGACTTCCAGAAAGTTAGCTTGTAAGTGTAATTGTTCTTTCATTTACTTCTGTACTGTTAGCTTGTCATGGATGTAAATGCACGGGTTATAGTTTTGGACTTGGATATCAATTTATTTTATCATATCTATTTTCATACACGTGACAATTGAGCCTCTTATTTCATGTATTTATGATCGTCCAAAGCATATTGTTATAGGAATTCGTATGTGAATAAATTTGGTTGATTGATGTCAGTAATCTACTTCATACATTCAAATGTTTAGTCTTGATTTAAACTTGAATTAAGTTTTAAGTTTGCCAGTCATCCTTCTTTGCTAGTTTTTTTTTTTTTTTTTTTTCGTTTTGTGGTTACATTTACTTGGGTACTGATTCTGGTGTCCCTTTCATCAATTGATTCTGTCTTTTGCCTTTCTGCAGGTTCGTTATGAGGAAATTCTGTGTGATTCAGGTTATTTGGATAGAATTCTGGCTGAGGGTGCCAGGAAAGCTGTTGATATAGCGGATGTTACTCTCAATAATGTCTACCAGGCAATGGGATTCTTGAGGAGATGAGTAGAACCATTGCTTCCGGTTGAACATAGGCGAAAAAAAAATCATTGAGAAAGAAATGAGTAAGTTTAATTTTGGATAATTAATCGTTCCCCGAAAGTTGTCATTTTATACCCATGAGCATATTCTTGGTGAGGGAAAATGACGCAAATTATTTGAGAGGCCTACATTTTCTAACGTGGTTACAAGATTGATACCTTCCTTTTCTGATAGGTCCATTCTTGTTGTCTTTTTTGCTTACGGGACTTATGGATTGAAATTTAACTGTATTTCATAATGTCAATCTTCGTGTTTGTTTGTTGTTAGATTGAGTACTACCTTGTATTAGACAATCATTTCTCCTGTTTTTCAAAGTGAGGTGATTGTTGTAGTGGATTCAAATATAAATCTCCTGGCCCAAATAATTACTGGTTGGCCATCCTCATATATCTGTATAATTGCACACTTATTTTGTAAGACTCACTATTTAGCTTGGAACAGTTTTAGTTATTGCATGATCAGAACAGTTTCCCCTAGTAATTGATAACAACAATAATAGATAGCAGAGAGAGTGTTTGCAGTTCCTAGATGGACTTGGCTGATTCAGGGGCCTTGTCAATCTCCCCCCAATTTTCTTCTGGACAAAGAATTTTTCTCTCTTGTTGATTTTACGTATATATATTGCGACAGAGTCAGAAATGTCAAATGAGGATTAGGTACAAGGTGCCTCTTTGTACTCCTTTATCAGTGCAGAATCCCAATAATGGATATCGGAGTTTGGAGAATATTTGTGCTTTATACCCAAAGATTGCAGCAATACGTGGACGGTCAATTGGCTGGGTTTCGAGAGATATTTATTGCATTAGTGACTTCTAAAGGTATAATGCTTCTTACTCCGAAAACTCTAGCCCAGCATATTTAATTAATGTTAAAAAAAGTTTCTAACCTTTAATTATTTCCCACAGCAATGAAATTAATTTTTATAAACTACTATAAGATTCCAATTAATCTACTCTCCGTTCAAATGTTTTAGCGGTTAACACTTCCCCACTAGGTAATCATATATATACACACATTTATACGGAATCACTACTTCTTTTATAACTCGGTCCAAACTGGCTGTAATGATCCGGATTTTTGTATTTATTTAAAATATTATATTTTGAGGATTTTTTTTTTTTGTGACCTGGAACTCTCTTGGGGGCTAGTGCCGAGAGATAAACCAGAGAGGTAGCCAGTGACCCGTGGACCAGCCTCGGGTAACTTCGGGGATTGGAAACCGCACCGACGACATGGGGAGCACACCCAGTTGCCAGTGCAGCTGGCCCCGCAGGTCCTATATTTTGAGGATTTATGTGTTAATTGTGGGATCGTTTGAGCTGTGGTTTATTGGTTGTTGGTTTGATGGCTGGGTGAGGTTTTTGTTTTTATTGCTTCTGCTTTATACATACATAGGTTGTATGTATGCATGCATGTGGGTATGCGGACGAGCTTTCTTTCTCTATTTTGCTTGCTGTATTGTGTTGATTTCTGTACAGCTTGTTCTCAACACTTTCTTTTGTATTCTTTTTGGGATACAACGATCTGGAAATTGAGATTAAATATTTTAAAAATAGGTATGGGCTCGGAGATTTATATTTAAATGCTAAATTGTTGGAAAAATTGTTATTCATTTATTTTATTACTAAACGAGCATGGGGTGTGATAGTGAATTTATTTTTCATCTTAATCATGTGTTAGTGGAAGTGTTCATTGTGATTTGTATATTAAATAATAGAAAGGAATAGATAGTGCATGTTAATGTAGTTCTTGTACCTGTTTGTGCATAGTAGAGAAGTGAAGATTATTAGTTTTTGTGGGGGCAAAGTTTTTTTTTTTTCTTTTATTTGTGAATGGTTTTTCGTTGTAAAATTGTTGTATTCAATCTCATTTATTTTTTAGCATTTGTGAGCTCGATAATTGTTTATTATTGGCTATATATAAAGCAAGGGAGAAATTTCAAACATGAATTTGTGGAGGAAAAAAAATTGAAAAAAAAAATATAAAAATGGGAAATGAAGTGAAATGTTAATTAATTTTATTTCATTCTTCTTTTTAAGTTTAAATAAAAAAAAGGATAAAAGGGATAGGTATTTATCAATAAAATTTAATTGTTACTTGGTTAAGGTCTAAAAATTTTAAAAAATTATAAATTTTATGTTCCTTTCATTTTTCTCTCTCTTTTCAAATTCATGTTCCAAATCATTTTTTTTTTTTTTCTCTTTCCAAACAAAACATAGAGGATTTGGGTTGGGCTTTGTGAACTCTTTAAGTGGTGAAGAGCTTTAGCTAGGCTGATTTAGCATTTTGCAGTCACTCTTGGAGCTTGTTTTCCTAATTGCTTGGAACTACATGCGTACAATTACTTGTGTTTGTTCTGAAGGTTGACACTTGAACCTTCATTGACCATTAACTTCAGGGGGCCATTTTTAATTTGGGGTGCTATTTACTTTTTATTTATATATAAATATATGTAAATAATTTTCAGTTCAAAATATATATATATATACATATATAATTTGTTCCCCCAATTGCAAGCATATGCACATTGAAAAGCCACCTTCACAATGGACCTCAGCCTCAACCTTATGCATTGAAGTTAGAAGCCAGTGACCAGATTACAACCCGCCTTTCATCATTGCCATTGATTTAACCAGATTACAACCCACCTTTCATCATTGCCATTGATTTTTCTTTTTCTCTTTTTTCTTTTTTCTTTTTTAAGAGAGAGAGAGAGAGAGAGAGAGCGCTACCATTAACAGTGCTTGAACCTTCTTTAGCATTTTCAATACATAGGTTAATTGAAATTCCTTAAGGCAATTGCACTTGGAGAAGTGAATCAAGTGATCGGTACGTTTGGGATATTGAAAAAGTGGGTAAATTTATTAAAATTTTTGAAAATTTTTAAAATTCTCTAACATATTTTACTCCCTTTGTATTTCGTAAATTTCTGTAAATTTATATATATTTACGTATTCTTACAAATTTTTACAAACTTCAATAATATCTCTACAAACCTTAATAATTTTTTTTTTTTTTTTTGTAAATCTTAAAAATTTTTCAACAACTTTTAAAAAATTCTGATATAAAATTGTTTGAACGGATCCAAAAAAAACTGTTCAAATGGATTTTCTCTCTGAAAAGCCGAAGCAAAACTAAAAAAAAAAAAAAAAAAAGACACTTTTCATATCTAAAAAATGTAATTTGATAATTACGCATTAAACGTTCAAAAATTGCGTAAATCATATTTTTTTTTTGTTATATTTGATGCTCGAAAGTCACCCTAAAGAACCTATTAACCAGAATATACAAACACATTCTTCTAACAAGCTTATTTTCTAAACCTTAGCCTAATTATAAAGTATGGCAATTTGTAACCGACCCTTTACCAATTTCCATTGTAAAGTCATATAAAATGTAAAAACAAACAATTTATTATTGATCTTTTCCTACATAAATTCCAAACTAACATATCTTATTAAGAGAATATATATACGAAATACAAATATTTTAAAATAGGTAATGTCTCAATATCTAAGATATATCAGACACGTATATATTTCTTAGACTCATTAATTATTTAATTTTATCACTTTTCCTTTTAACATATGATTAAAAATGAATTTAACTGAGTACCCGAAAATCTTAATCTTACAAAATTTTTTAAATTATATTTTATAATTAAATTATACATTAAATTATTCAATTAATTTGATGATCAGTATTATATTCTATATATAAATAATAAAAAATATAAAAAGTCATATATATTTTCTTTTATTTGTTTTTCATAAATTTATATTTCAAATATAACGTTAATAAAGATAAGGAATAATATGTGATGACTTACCTTTATCCATGTTCCTAATTAATCATAATCACATTTTCGTCAACTCGATCTTAAAGGCATAAATTTGGGTCCCGTTTGGTGGCATCAAATTTTATCAAATTTTAATTACTTTTGTACTTTCTTTTAATTAAATTTTAATATATATCATCTTTATATTAAATCAATTGTACTTTTATTGTATTTTTTATCAAATTTTTTTATTCCAAACACTCCCTAATGTATGTCCGCTTGTGAACGCAACATGATTAGGGTACAGCATACTTTACATATCTATATAACAAATCAGCTCACTTGATTTGACGTTTATACATTAGATTAACGGTCAAAATTTTGTTTTACTTCATCAAGGGTTGAGATTCATTCTCGTGCCTTTGGCACGGGTAAATACTAGTAT
>JAVXUM010000021.1:19494470-19504944 GCA_035590655.1 Pouteria glomerata
AGAAGAACTTGAGTATGCTATCTCACATTTGAATAAACACCACGCCTTTTAGCCCAAAACTTCAAACATCTGAGTGTCGTGCGGAAGTGCTACAAATTTGAATTTTGAAAATGATAAAGACTGTTAAATCCAATTATTGTTAAATAAACCAAAGCAAAGCAGAAAATATGACCACCTCTGCATTTGGAACAAGTTTTAGAATTTGATCTGCAACCCTGCATCCATTAAGACTTCGGACAGTTTGTTCATCAACATTGTAGAGCACCGCACCATCTGAGATGTCCAAGTCCTGTTAAAATGTTAGTTTTACAGTACTAATGCCCTGGGGAGGGTTCGTTGGGAAAAAAAAAAACTGCAGAGGCAACAAGATAGGCAAACTCATATCAATGAATTTCGGTTAACAAAAAATGGCTACATAAATGCACGAACATGTCAAGTAGAGATGGTGTCAAAAATATAGATGAATTTCATAAAAAGGTAATAAGTGAACACTTGAATGTTACAACAGTGTGTTAAAATATGCATCAGTAAAAGATATCAGATATGGAAATTTTATACCATTCACTTTTATGATTCATTTATTTAGTTGTGCAATGAACCGTAATTCATTTATTTAGTTAGCCATGACGTAAACTGCCCCGCAATGAGACAGCACCCCACCACCCAAGGGGCAAAAACGAAGAAGAGAGCACAAAAGTAGGACTCAAGAAATACAAGTGTCAATGAAAATGAGGTAAACAGTTTAGTTAAAAAGGCCTCAAAGCAAGTGAAGTGCAGCTGAAAGGTTCACTGATATCAGCAGGGTAAAAAAAAAAAGGAGGACAAAACACAAGACTTAATGCCAATCTAACAACAATAGCATGGATAAAGAAAGCGAAGTGTGTAAGAAGTTACCGATGATCACAAAACTCAATAGAAGACAACAAAATCCTAGCATGTGTTATTTTTTCCCTTGCTACATGCAAGAAAACAATGAGCACAGAAGTTCGACTCAACAACCTGAAAGAAAATTTAAGCTTGTAGCAAGGGTATCGAAGATTACTCAAAAGAAAATTTAAACTTTGTTATTGTTATTTCTAAGAATTATCGGTTTTTTTTCCCACTGTTTGATCCCTTGAAATTCTAATTATTAAAAAATGCCCTAATTTGGAAAAAATCCTATATAATAACTAACAACATAAACAATACAAAAAAACAGATGTTTAATTTAAACGAAAGTCTCTCTAACCCTTGGAAAGTTTTCATGCCTCTCTCCTCAAATCATCCAACCTATGCACATTAAAATCATCTACCATGATTTCCATCAGCTTCTCTCCACTGGAGCACCCAACCAACTTAGTGTTGTCTCTAGCAGCCCTCAAGAGAACGACCATGATATCCTAAAAATGGTCAAAGGCAAATCCCACAACTTTCAAGTATAGTCGCAGTGAAGTTGTGGGAAATAAACTTCCCATCCTTTTTCGCACAAATAATACCAATTTATGATAATCTTTCTTTAATTTGATCAAAGTACCCAAGAGATGTATCTAAAAGTAGTTTGGCGAAGGTCAATATGATATATTGAAATATCTATAAAATTCAATTGCACTGCCGGTGAGGAGGAACCACCGTAAGAGAACATGCAAGAAGTACCTAAACAAAATTTGGCAAAGAAGATAAAGGATATAAGCTTAGTGCCCAACACTCACGAACAAAGCAAATACAATATAAGCTAACAAAGTAAATGGGTCCCCCACTGCATCATGCATGGTACTTTGCACTGATTTTCAAATAAATGATATATCTGAATCCTCTGACAAAACACAATAACTCATAATTAATTTACTTGCCCATGAAAAGTACTCTGTTTTTAGCATGATTAAAGTTAAAAGACAACCACCATAATAAACCTCTGAGTAAATAAAGTATGACATAAAACATTACCAACCTAATACAAGCTAAACAAATGGAATCAACTAAAAAAAAGTACATATATAACCATGCCTTTCAATGATTATGCAAAGCATGGAATTTAATACTACCGGTAATAGGACTTATTAATGTTTGCATATGAAGGAAACTGAATTATTCACACAATAAATATGGGCAAAGATGAACTCATTTTGTAGGATACCAGGAAAAATGTCACAAGTTCAATCATAGAGACATGACAGAAAACATCAACCTAATGGAGATAAAGTTTTCAACAAGATAAAATTGTAAGATTGCCACAAACTAGGTAGCTATCACAGCAATATTCTGATGAAAGTATTTGCAAAACCTTTGTGAATCAAACTCAAATTGGTCATCTAAAAGCAGATTAGAAGTCATGAAAAGTTGCATGACAATATAGGAGCACAGGAGGCATTTAAGGCATCCATGGAAGTGGGTATAATCAGGTAATCATGGGAACTAGAAACATATTGTTGACAGCTGGTTACATATTTAAGTTCCAGAACAAGCAACAATTGAAATGAAAGAAACATGTTCAAGGAACTGGGATGAAAACTTGATAAGTGAAATGTCAGAGAAAAAGGCCAATCACCAAATATGAGACCATGTAGTTCATTTTAGCTTGCAATATTCCTGCCTGCTCGACAATACCAGGCCACACAGACTGTGTTGTGCATTTCAAAAATAAAATTTGTGATTCAAACAGCATTTCATTCCATAATTTGTTTGCCCCCAGCAAAACATAATTGGGGCATCTATAATTACTACAATGCAATCACTCAGGCTCACAAAGGTTCCCAAGAAAAGACAAACACCGGAGGTGAATTTGAAGGACTGCAACACAACATTGGCAGTCATTTATAAAATTATCATATATCTGGTTTCAATTTCAAAACAAATTTGAAGCACGCAAAGGCCAAAGGCTAACTAGCAGCGCAAAACATTATCACAGAAATCAAAACAACACCAAAACAATCATTAACAGAATGTCCACGACAACATGTCTCAAAATTCACCAATCAAAGCACTAAACATTTGTAACCAAGCACATTTAACTCCCAGTGAAGCAAAACCACCGTTTCAGCAACATCCCCTCACACAAAAAGCTCTAAAACCTAATTCCCACACAACCCAGAAAAATATCAAATTGAAGACAAAATGTTCACTCTAATAGCACAACATTCATGACATTCATACCAATCAAGCAACACTTGGGGAGCAAACCATATATGAGTGTTCGTCTAGGTACGAGTGTGCGAACACGGGTACCCAGGTCTCCTATCAGTAGGATGCAGGCCAGATCTTCATCTCAGTTCCGGCGAGGTTTCAGTTCGCACTTGTTCCGGCGACGCAACGGCTCCACCGAGCAAGACTGGGATTGAGCCTCAGTTGAGAGAAATTGAGAGTGAGAGAGAGAGAGAGAGCGAGAGAGTGACAGTACCAAAAGAGGGAAAGTGGGAGGAACTAAGTGGATGGGCGGGAGTAAGAGGGTTTGGTCGATCGCTTTCAAGGCGGTTGAATTTAGCTTTCAGGTGGCCGAGTATTACACCTTTCTCGACCGCTATGGAACGGCCGACCGTTCTGGTGGCCTGATTTGCTCTAATTTCTAGTAGTGTTTGATGTTACAAAAATAAGGTGAAAATATTTAATAGATTAAAACACTAGGGTTATATACGTAATGTGTGAATGTAGGTGTATATACACCTTCTTTAAGATTTAATTTTGTTCACAAAAAGACTTTTGAAAACAAGAATCTTTATTCAAATTTCATGAATCACTGATAAAGATTTTTGGTGTTTTAACCATTCTTTTTGAACTTTAACGTAAACAAATTATATCCAAAACCACAAATATTATGGTTAAAAGATTTTCGGATTTCATAATCCATTTTGACATCAATATAAAGTTGTGTTTGTAGAATTTTTTAGAACTTTTACTCAAATCTAATTTATTTTATTTAAGAACTTTAGAAAATGAAAACTTTTGATCATATTCCGATAATCACTGATAAAAGTTTTCAGCACTTTAAAAATTCTTTTAAATAACTTGAAGTAAATAAGTTGGATTTGAATCCATAAATAATTTTACACTACAAGAAATAGCTTTTTAGCGACTACCTTTTGTGACTAAAAAACAATTTGGTCGCTAAATATAAGTTTTTGGTGACCAGATATTATCCGGTCGCTAATTATTTATTTTTGGTGACCAAATATGGATTGGTCGCTAAAAATATAACAATTGGCGACCAATTGGTCACTAAAAGTTTCAATTCAACGACCAAATAATAATTTGATCGTTAAAGAGTTGAAAATATTTCCCTCCATCATTTGGCGCCAACAATGGCTTTTGGCGATCAGAGCATTTAGTCGCGGAATGTTTTCATAATTTTTGACATTTATTTTTTGCGACCAAATATAAATTAGTCGCTAAAAACATAACATTTAGCGACCAATTGGTTGTTAAAAGTTTAACTTGGGCGACCAAATAATAATTTGGTCGCTAAAGAGTTCAATAATATTTCCCGCCATAATTTGGCGCTAACAACGGCTTTTGGCGACTAGAGCATTTGGTCGCGGAATGTTTTCATAATTTTTGACATTTATTTGTCGTTACCAAATATAAATTGGTGGCTAAAAACATTACATTTGGAGACTAATTGGTTGCTAAAAGTTTCACTTCAGTAACTAAATAATAATTTAGTCGCTAAAGAGTTCCAAAATATAAATGTTACGACAATGGCTTTTGGCGACCAAAATATTTGGTCGCAGAATGTTTTCATAATTTTTGACATATATTTTTGGCGACCAAATGTAAATTGGTCGCAAAAACAAAATATTTGGCGACCAATTGGTCGCTAAAAGTTTAAATTCGGCAACCAAATAATGATTTAGTTGCTAAAGAGTGCCAAAGTATTTCGAAGTTGGGTGCATCTCTGGCATTTGGCGACCAAAACATTTGGTCGCGGAATGTTTTCATAATTTTGGTTATTTATTTTTGATGACCAAATAGAAATTGATCACTAAAAATATGACATTTAGCAATCAAAAATTCGGTCATGAAATGTTTTAATAATTTTTGACATTCTTATTAGTTTAATTTTTTATTTGGTAGCTTAAATACCATCTATTTAGTGACTATTTGATCGCTAAAAATGTTCTTTCACCGACCAAATATTAATTTTGTTACAGAATCTATATAATAAAAAATTTGAAAAAATATTTTTAGTCGTTAAATTAGTTTAATAGCTTAGATTACACGTTTTTTTTCTTTATTTCCTCCTATTTTCTATTTTCTCATTCATAAAACGTATTTTTTTGTCTTACATTGTTAAATGACCATAACTTCACTTTTACTTTCAGATACAAAACCATTATAGTTGTGGCATATAATATAAATAAATACAAAATTAACTTATGGATTCTTAAGAATGACCAACTTGCTTAAAAATTCACTTTAGTTTTAAAATTTATGGTTGCATTTGGTTTGATTTTTTGTTTTCTATTTTATATGTTTTATGTTCTAAAAATTTCAAAACATAGAAATAAAAAATGTTATGTTTTTCTTATTTTGTTAAAAATACTCAAAATAATTTTTTGTCTTTTTTCATTTTATGAGTAAACTCGTTTTCTGTTTTCTAAAACAAAATTTGAAAACACAAGTAACAAAATGCGTTTTTAACTATTTTCCTTATTTTCAAAAGCGCAAAATGAAAAATGAACTCAAAACAGAAAATGAAAAATAAAAACTAAAAACAAAAAATAAAAAAGCAAACCAAATGAGGCCTACATATTTCAAATTCAATAAGAATTATAGAAAAACCCTGTTATTGTGGCTTGAATTTTGGTTAACCCGAATTGATGACCCAACCCGGAAGCTCGCGGTGCGACTTGATTGGTGAGAAAAAATGGAGGTCTGTGTTGGTAGCGAAGGGATCCAGGCCGGGGGCTTCGCCCCCCGCGGTACGGACCTGTTCTATTACTTTAATTTTCGCCAACGTATATCTTAATAATTTATTTTTTTAAAAATAACAGTATACTTTCTTGTTGAAGAAAATCTGACATTTAACGACCAAATGGTCGTAGAAAATCAAACATTTAGCGACCAAATGGTCGTTAAAAATTTCCTTTCAGAAAAAATTTTACCTCCAAAAAAATTTCTGGCGGGTTGCTTAAAAAGTTTGGCGACCAAATGTTTGGTCGCGGAATGTTTTATTTAATATCATCTCAACCCTTAGTTCCCTTTTTGGTTTTTCATTTTCAGTTCTCTTTTGTTGTTGTCAGAGGAGAAAAGAAATTGTAGGTCCTCGTTGCTTCCAGCCATCTCCCTGGTAAGTAGTATCCATGGCATCTACTGAACCATCTTTGCTTTGAGGGGCAGCTAATCTCGGTTTATTGGCCATTTGGCCCTTGCAGAGTTCTCCTCTCTTCTGCCTTAGCAGCTGGGTGAGTTGCAGAAGAAAGACTGGTTGGGTGAGTGCTTTGGACAGGAAGAGTAACATTTGTTGTTGGGTACACTCACTATTTTCTATAAGGTTCTGAATAGCAGCCAAGTAAGTGTCTATGCTCTCCTGCTGCTGTTTGATTTCTACAATTTCCATTCTGATTTTGTTTCTTGAAACCCTTCAACAGTTATATCCGAAACAGAAAATTCAATACATTATCAGCCACTAATAGCGAAACCTAGATACAGAATATTTACTGCTTCTGGGTCTGAAAAGTAACACTCTTTAATTGAAGTTTTAAAAGGAATTTGTGCCATTTAATTGACTCTAAAGGCTGAAAAGTAACACCCCCGGGGTGCCCAAAAACAAAAGCCATAATATTTACTGCTTCTAGGTCTGAATTTTAGTTGCATTCTAAATTTCTGAATTTCTGAAGCCAAAAGTTTTGTCATTTTTTGAATTTCTGAATTTCTGTTGCCATTTCTTCTTACCTTGTTGCATTCTGAATTTCTGAAGCCAAAAGTTTTGTCATTTTCCTGTTTTCCTAGTGTTGGTCTGAAATTTCTGTAGGAGCTCAATTGTATGATTAAAAAACTTGGAAAATAAGAGATAATAATTCAAATCATTTCTCCATATTACTTCGACCAGATCATCGTATACAGTGGTTAGGCCAAAGTAGGAGGAGTTTAGAGGGGTAAAAATATGGACCACATGGCTAATTATAGATCAGTCACTTGGCTGAATAAACTGTTGACATTTAGCGCCATTAACTTGACCCAAAAAAACAGGGGATTGCACTTGCCACTGCTTGGCTTCTATCCTCCCTTATTTCCTAGAACAGTGATTAATTCATTACTCAACAAATTAGGATAAGGGAATAAATGGAAATTGTAATCGGTTTTCTGAAATTCGAGTAGCAGCCGACTCCTCATAATATATATACAAGAATCATACCAAGATTTAAGGGAGAACTAACAACTCATATAATTGCCAATATGACAAATGTGAGTTGGTATAAATAATTATGGAGACATTACTATACAAGGAGAAGAGACTAAAAGCCAAAGGTATCCTCGATCTAGAGCATAACTCTCTTTTGTCTCTACTGTACTAATGAGTCTTGATAGTTGAGTTGATCGGCAAAGTGCACTCTAGTCAGCCAATAACTACAGATCCTTCACCCTAATCACGACTTTCTTGCAAACTCATTTTGAAGAAGAAAAAGGGTCGTTTGCTAAGCAAGTAGTCAGTGACGGGCTTGGAATTTAGAGTTTTCTTAAGTAGGGAAAGAGTTTAAAAATAAAGTAGTTTGACGTATTAAAATTTAAGTAAAATAAAGGGTTTAAACACAAAATTGAGATAAGTAAAAAACAAAATTAAGATGGACTAAATTTAAAAAAACATATATATTTTTTGTAAATCAGACTATTCGGAATGTAGTCCGGAGTAATCCAAGGGTGCATCCATCTCTACACGTCGTGAAAACTCTATTGTTTAAAAAGCTTATACCATATCACACTTGATAAAACTGATTCCAGGATGCTAAGTGCATTTCTTGTCATATTAATCCCTTTATTTATTTATTTATTTTTGGTTGGAACCAACTCATATAATTCACTATTTTTGGTTTGCCCAGCGTTTGGAATGATAAAAAAATAAGAGAAAATAAGAAAAAATATAGTTTGAGTTGATTTTAGGCGTTTGGCATTTAATAAAATTTTTTAAAAAAGAATAGTGACATTTTTATACCGCCAGAGCAAAACCGTGGGAACGGTTTCTTAAATTCATTCCCACGGATTCAAAAAAATTAATATAAAATAGCGACAATGGTACTCATTTGAAAGCTTTCAACTCAAAAAATGTGATTGTTAAAAAATTTTACCCATTCGATTAACCTTTCTCTAGATTTTTTATTTTTTTAGCGAAATATTAAAAATTTTTGAGATAAATTATGAATTCGTAATACATATACTAGTAAAATAAGTTTTAAAGATTTCAGAATTTTTTTTTTATTTTTTTTGCAAACCAAACGCTTAGATAAATCCAATGTTATGATTTAAAGTTTAGTTTTGAACGCATGAGAGGGAGAAAATTTGTTAAAAAAGTGAGACATCAGAATATGATATATCATCTTTAATTTTGGCCATATAACATTTTAATGTTTGCTGGTCTAAATACGGCATGGTTAATAGAACCAAAATTAAATTATTTGATTTAACCCAAAAAAAAAAAAAAAAAAACTCTACAAATGTAATGTTGAGTTTTTGTTTACATTTAACGACCCTTACCGTCGAGACTAAAGAAATTCAATCGAAGTTTGATAAATGTAAAGAAGATTTCAGGACATTATTATCTAATTAAGGCTATGTTTAACATGGATTTATGAAAAAAAAAAAAAGAAAGAAAGAAAAAAAAAGTAAAGTAAAGAAAAATAGTAGTACTATTATAAAACAGAGTATTGAATGAGTCAAATTTATTTTATTTTTTTATTAAGGTTTTGTTTAGAGTATCAAAAATTGTTAAAAAATATTAAAAATTTTTAAAAATTATTTAATTTTTATTTCACTATACGAATTACACATCTACAATTTTTATTAAATTTTATTATTTTTTGTTACTCTAGACGCCCTCCTATAATAAAAAAAAAATAAGATTTAAAATAAATAAATATTTATCTATAAAATTTAATTTTTATTTAGCTAAGTATATAAAAATTACAAAAATTATTAATTTTATTTTTCCCTTCCTTCACAAATTCATGTCTCAAACATACCTGAATTAGATCCTTCCGTGGAGAGTGGGAACTCCCATCTCACCATCAGTCTCCTGACAGTGTCCCAAAAATAAAACGACCCAGTTTCATTAAATCAATCATCCAGCACTAACAGCCGCTTCGCTCTGTTTGAAGCCGTAACTTTAGCCGTGCTAATTGTATTAATTAAAAATTAAAAAAATTTATATTTATTTAAATAAAAATTAAAAAAATAAAAAATAAAAATTAATTTTTTAGATAATTTTTAGTTAAACCGATAACTTTTATTCAAATAAATAAGAAGTTTTTAATTTTTTTTTTATGAATGCGATTAACATTAATAAATCTATAATTTTTAAAAAAATTTAGACGGTATTTGGTTTATTTTTTATTTTTTTTAATTTTTACTTTAAATTCATTTTTCATTTTACATTTTTATAAATAAAAAAATAGTCAAAACGTCTTTGATCACTCGTGTTTGAAAATTTATTTTAAAAAATAAAAATATGTTTATACATGAAATGTAAAATTATAAAAATTTGTTTTGAGTGTTTTTAATTTAAAATAAAAAAATCTTAAAATAAAAAAATAAAAATCTTTATTCTAAAATTTTTAAAATATAAAATAGAAAACAAAAAAAATAAAAAAATAAATCGAGTTTTAAATTTTGGTAAAAAAAAATGCAAGACAGAAAAAAAAAAAAAAAAAACTACTAAAAAGGCCTTCCACCTTCTGTTTTTTTTGTTTTTTAATCCAAACTAACCCAGCCACGAGCCAACGTTAATTAATTAATTGAAAAAATAAAAACCAATTAACTTTAAAAAGTGAGCTAGCCACGATTGGATGGACAGTCCCTGTGCTCATCCAGCGATTGGGGCCAACATCCGCCAGGCTACAGCAGTCCTTCAGAGGCAGTGGCGAGATATCTAGCTCATCTGTCGCCACCGGTGGTCCGGTCACAGTCTCCGCTGCTATCGCCGGCGTCTGTCGCCGGCGAAAAGACGTTCGCTGAACGAGCTATCCCCGTGGATTAAGTCAGTTCAACCTTGACTCCTATGAATTACAAAGGTGTAGATTGAGCTAATGAATCGATGTTTCAAGTTTCAACAATGGCGGTGATCAACAGCAGTTCATTTTCTTCGAAAGAATTAACTTAATTAAATAAAACAAAATCAATTAAGGAAGTGAATGACTTCAAAAAAGGTCATACCCTGATCTTAGGGGCCCCCACTACTCCTGCCCTGGAGCAACATGGAGGAGGTAAATCGCGGAATGTGCATCGGATGACCAGGGGCTGAGAGCTTACCACTTAACCAACAGTGCAGGCAAGCGCTCTCAAGGAGAATCGA
>JAVXUM010000021.1:19536908-19552447 GCA_035590655.1 Pouteria glomerata
TATCATGAATAGTGACTGTCAAGATTAAATGGACTTTATCATTGGTGATGATTACTTTTTCAGGAGATATTTTAGAAGCATCTCAAGAGCTTTACTTAGTGACCTCATCAATTGGGAGTTCTTTAAGTCTATGTCCAAGTTGTTCATCCGTGATATCATTCAGTTGCATGAGTCCTCCTCCCTTCTAGTGTGTAACAGAGACATTCTTGCAGACATTGAACAGTTTTTCTTACAAGTTGTGTGTGGTATCTTTTACAGTTGTTCTATTGATATCATTGAGTTTTTAGCCACTTGTTCGTCGTCGAGGGATTCTAATTTGACAAGTTCAGTTCCGTCATCCCTTGTCAATTTTTCTAACCATGTATTCTACCTCTTTTTGATAATGCTAATCTTAAATGGAAAATTGAGTTTAGTAATAATTTTTATAAATTGCCTGCTGGTGTTTTTGATGGGAATAAATACTGTAGTGGATGTAACTCCATAATGACTTATGCATTGCCTATTTACTACCCCATATTGTCCTGTCAAAATTTGCATGCTAAAGATATTGTATCATTCTTTGCATCCACTGCAATCTTTTTTACATTGCCATGTGATATGAGTTTTGTCGTAATTTGCAATGTGGAGAGCTTGTTACTTTGTCGAGGCACCTTTGGCCCTCGAATATTATCTGCAGGTTATGGTGATGTTTTCATACCAGTTCTAGTCCTTTCACTTCTTCAGCATTGCCCATGTGTGTTCAATGTTGAGGATCTCATTTTCCTTCAACTTCGACGATGTCTTGTTAGGTGAAAAATGCGATCGAATACTAATGTGTAAGCTTTTAACTTGACAGAGTCGAGTTTTTCTAAGTGGTGGAGAATGATGCAAATCCATCCAAAGATTATTTTATTTTAAGATTTGTTATGAATAGGATTTTATTAGAGATTTATTTCCTTTTAGGTAGTTTATTTTGAATAGAATTTCTAGGATAGTAATCCTTTATTATTATTATTATTTTATCTTCAGTTATCCTAAGAAGTTATTAGGCTATTTACAGGCTTTCGATTATTAGAGTTGGACGGACTATTGATGAATAAAATTTTATATTGAAGCTTGTGTGCTTGTTCTCTCTCCCGTAGCTTCTTCTTCTCTTCTTCCTCTTCTTTTTCTAAGTTTTTTCTTCTAATCTTGTCTTCTTCTTCTTCTTCTTCATTTGTCTGCTTTAATCGACATTGTTCTACATCACTGACCTTTATTCCTAGCCACGAAGTCACCCATCACAGCATCCTGTCATGTCCACTGAATGAGCCTTATAGCTTTGTGTAAATAGGAGGGCCAGTAGGCAAATGCAAATTATAATGAACTATAGTGAAGAATCAAAGTTATTTCTATCAAATGGATCTTCAAACTGAATAAGGACCAGGGATTGTAACTACCTTTGAAGACTAGAGCACAAGCTCCACGCATGATGGCTTCAAGGTTCTTTACTGTGAAACGTGGTCTGTTCAATGTTTCCAACTTCATGCTAATGATCCACTTACACAATCTTGGGCATTTTGAATAGGCGTTCCTATGAATTAAACAAGCAATATGGCGAGCCACTTTCACTCATACGATTTCATGGCCCTCGTGATAATGAGCATGTGGCGATGACATGGTCCACTCAACAAACTATCTACAAAGCATCTATGTTGTTCGGCCGAAAACAGAAAAATGTTATACAATCTCAACGAAATCAAGAGGGATGGGAGGAATGAAGATAAGAATGGGAAAGAGAGGTACCCTAGAGTCATAGCTTCTGAAGAATGCTACTGGGTTGCAACTTCTCAAAAACAAAATAGGGATTTGTAGCTCTGCAATTGAATGTGCACTTCCCAAGGACATGCTCATAACTGTTTTGAGACTTTAAGCCTCAGAAACAGTCAACCTTGCTGTTGAAGAAAACTAATTTGAACAGGGACTTAAAATCCTGAGCTAAAACAAGCCCAGATGATGGAAAATCCTTTCAATGGTCATTACTGTTAAAGTAATAAAATGGCTTGAAAAGTACCTTCCAGTGACCGCTATTATAAAGCCAAGTTTCCCTCAGAAGACATGACCATTGTAAATTTTTGGAGTTAATACAAAAAGCTAAAGGAGCCGGAACTGTTATAATGTCTTCCTCCTGACTGAACAAGCTTTTAAATGATTTGTGCACCACCACGCATTACTTGATTATGCGCTTAGACTGCATGATTCCCCTGGGTTGAATGCATTTGGCTCAGTCAAGATAGATGCTTGGTCCAATGGTTTGCACCCCATCAGTTTTTGCACTGATGTTGATTTTCTTCAGCACAAAAAAAGTTATTAAGAATATCTTCAGCTCTTGATGGTTATTTAGTAGTGTCTTTGCATCCTATGGCGCAATATTTCTATGCAGTGAGAAACTTTTCAATTCAATCCATAATCTTGATAATAGCATTGAAATTTGTTTTCTAGCAGCATTGATGAAAACTCTTAACTAAAAATTAAATAATTGAAAAGTATTGATAAATATGAAATGTTATAAATACACATGTTAATACCTAATAGCTACACTGCTATTTCAAGGCGAACAGGGTAAACCCTTGCTAGCTGAAGTATACAAGTTTCATAACTTTATTTATGTATATCCGTGTGTATGATATGCCAATTAATATTACAAATTTGCATAGAGTTTGTTTTTTCCATTCTTGAAATATATATTTTTTCCAGTTTGGCTTAATTTCAAGTTGTGAACTGTATTTTCTGTTTGTTGTCTCTTTTTATTAATTCTCTTAAGTGATTCCAGGGATTGCTTATTTATGGTAGACAAGGTCGGGAAATCTTCAGAAGGAATTTAGATCCTATATTATGCAGAGAGGTAATTTGTGCGCTTCCTGATTTCTTGTTCATTGTTCCCATCCCACTTTAGTTTTGCAGATTTTCTATGCTTTTTAACCAATTAAGGTATTAGAAGCTCTAAAGATTGTATTTGATTGAATAAGATAAGAAAATCCATACACATCGAGAAGGATCTGAAAACTTGCATACCGTGATGATGCATGAGCGATAGTTTACGTGTATTTTGTTTTCTTCAATATTTTTAGAGAAGTAGAAAAATATTCTCTGTCTGTATTGCAGGCATTTCTCTACTCTTTGGAGAGTAAAATTCCACTTATTGCGTTCAGTGAAGATCGATGCTTTACATTATTTGATCACCCTCTTGTGGATTCTCTTCATACTGTATTTTATGAGCCAAAGGTGCCTGATTTGCAGTTTTTCCCCACACGTTCACCATAATTGTTTCAGTGAATGCATTATTGGGTCTCTTTTATACGAATCACATGAACTTTTTTGACAGGCAGAAATCATGCCTTCCATTGAGCACCTCTTGGCTGGCGTTGACATACAGGTATGCTGTTAACTTACTAATTTCTTTTTGGTTTGGGCTCAGACTGAACATAATCATAGGATGGCACAAATATTTATTACTCAGCTCGTTTCTTGTTTACGATGTAGCCAGTGCCCACAAGCACATGCCTACCTGCATTTATTTTGAATTATAGCAATTGAATTAGACTGTTGGGTCATATTGCTGCCATTGACTGACTAATCAAAAGTTCCCCTTTGATTAGTACTGACCAATGACTTTCACTTAATCTCTGTTAAATAATGGTCTTGTTTTGCTTTTGACTAAATCCTTTGAGTGCCATATGTGGTTGTGTGTATAAGCAGATCCTGTTAAATTTAATTATTTATATTTGTTCTCTTTTACTTCCGTTAAAAATGGGGCAATAATTGGTGGTTCTGTACATACACAGTGTATCTTTGTGTATGTGTGCTGTCATCTTGGGGGAAAACATTATTTTAGTAATTCCATTACGCTTGATCATCTAATTAACCATGAACCAAGATATTTATCTATAATTATTGTTATCTTTGGTTTCTCTTGCTGCGACACATGGTCATCCAAATACACAGAAGCTGATCTTCTTAGACACTGCTGAGGGAGTGGCTAATACTTTGCGACCCTACTGGTCAGAAGCAACAAGGGATCGTGCCACTGTTGTGCAAGCTGTGCCAGATATGCTTGAAATTGTACCCCCTGGAACATCTAAGGGGAGTGGAGTAAGGATGCTGCTTGATCATTTGGGTGTTACTGCAAAGGAGGTGTGTGCTAACATTTTTGTTTTCTTGTCTCGTTGCTTTGCTAATTGCATCATAAAAAGGGAAAACTTTCTAATTTTGTTTTTAATCCCCGTGTTTCAATGGTAAGGCAATAAGAAAAAGAGAAAAACATATCTATGTTTCTTCACCTTTTACTAATTATTTGAAGGAAAGCATGTCCTCGATAATCGGTTGTCTTCCATAAAATATTTCCCACAGTTCCCATGTTTTCTGCCGGACTATCTAATGTATACTAATACTTGCTATCGTTTTTTCCTTTTTCTTTTTGGTCTTATTTACATTTCATTTTACTGATTTTGTAAGTTTCTTGTATAGCCTTTTTAATTCATACTTAAAATATCTACCATTTGTGACTATGGATAGGTTTCATGTGCTGTGCGTGCTAAATAGAAAATGAATGAATTGGACGATCAACATGGCTATTTTAAATATTGACTAAATCTAACGTGCTTTGTAGTGTAGAAGATTGTCTAGATTATTAGATGCTACATATAGTTCTGCAGTAACTTGTACTTTATTGGAGAAGGAATACTGTAGTAGGATCCAAAATAAAGGTCTGCCCTACTGTAATCAATGATTTTTTTTTTTTTGGGTCTAGAGGAAAAAATCCTTGGTAGAAGTTTTGAATCTTGTGTTGTTTCATGATTATTTTTATGTTCAAGCTATGTAGTTGATAATGCTTCTACTATGAAATACAAAAGGGATTTTGATTATTTGGGAGGTAGTCAAGGATTTTTGCAAAGGCGAGGAGATGGTTTTAGAAAGAGCATTGGGTCTTGTAATCTTTCCTACTGACAGACAAGGCTGATGATGAAGAAGATTGTAGAATAATTGTATTTTTTCAGAATCAGAGTTAACAGTACACTTACAGGTGCACTGAGAGTGTGGCAGATCGTGTGGTTCAAAACACACGAGTCAAAGTCATTATCCCAATATCCCTTCAACACCACCAACCTCTATTAAGGTGATTAGTGTGTATCAATCTGAAAATTCATCATAGGCTTTGTATCCTATGTAAGAATACCTTTTATATAAATAAACATAATATCTCATCCTATCATTTTTATAATTTTCTGGGGTTGTAGTTAGTGTGCAATATTTTGTGTTTGCATCTTTTGGAATTTCGATATTTCTATGAACTGTAAAAGAGGAGTAACTTAAGGAAATGAGTTATGATGAGGATCTCTTATAAGAATCATTTGCACCTTCATTATATATATATATGTATTTGTCACCATAGAAACTCACTTGTCTTTGTTTGGGAGAAGGGGAGGGAAAGGGCGGAGAGGGCACTGAAGTAAATGAGGGGAAGGGAATGGAGGTTAATTATTATTTTTGTTTGTAAGAGATGGAAGGGGAATGGAGGGTAGGGCAAAGAATATAGTTATAAAAATACTATTATATTCTTTAAAATATATTTATTTGTGATAGATGTTTGGAGAAATAATGAAAAATAGTTAGGGAAAAATAGAGAAAGCACACTTAAAAATGTTTTTACACCCATTCCCCCACAAAATGGGGTTGAAAGAAAGTAGGTTTATAGAGGTGAATTAGTTACCCTCATTCACTTCCCTTTCCTCCCATTTACCTTCTCCCAAACAAAGTAAACCTTTTCATCTCCTCTTATTTACTTCCTTTTACTCTTATTCACCTTTTCTCAAATAAGGCCTTAAATTGACTGATGGACCACCCCTTGAATGGTACATTTTGAATTTGATCAAACACAATCTATATAACTAAAATTCTTTACTAGAAAACGTATCAGAATAATGTGACTCTCTTGTAGGCCAAGCATTTTAAATGGACAAACATACTAATATGCATTCTTATTACAAAAATGCCATTAGGTCATCATTCTGACATAAATTTTTAAAATAATTTTTTGGTATAGAAGCATATCCCTTCGATTTAACAGGTGATCGTATATTACAAGTAGAAAACATGTGTAGGTGACCATTCTGGTTAGTATTGTTTCCTCGGTAAGAGTTTTGACACACTGACGCCAAAGCACCACCCGAACTTTTAGTCTTTTTAACAGCTGAAATCCATTATTGAGCTTTGATTATATAATGTAAGTGGATTATTTTCTTGTGTAGATAATTTTATCAATGTTTTGAGTTTTTTGTTGTTAGATAATGGCTATCGGTGATGGTGAAAATGATGTGGAGATGCTAGAGTTGGCTTCTTTGGGCATTGCTCTAAGTAATGGATCGGACAAGGCAAAAGCAGTAGCCAACGTGATCAGTTCCGGCAACGACGAAGATGGAGTTGCTGATGCTATCTACCGATACGCATTCTGAACTTTCAGGTTCAAGCATAAATTAGAACGGGCCAGGCACACGCAATGCTGCTCCGTCAGGAAAAGTGATTTTTAAGAAGTATGATTTTTATCTTCCTTTGAGAAGACTGATTTTTATCAAGCAATGCTAATTTGCCAGAAAAATCTATTAGAATCAATTGTTCTAGAAAAATTCTACCAAAATCAGTTGTCATAATGACGCAAAGACGTGTATTTATCATTTTAATTGAAAACATTCATTGAGATGCATTTTAATTACAAAATTGTCATTGACAAATCATTTTGTTGTTTTTTCTTCCTCGGCAAAATTTTTTGCTAGAATAACATTTTCCTTTTCTATCTGCACAACCATAGAGATAAAATTGTGTCCATTTTTTTCTATCAAGCAAAATGTTAGGATTGTTATCTTATAGATTACTCTAGAATTGTGTCCAGAATTGTTGCATCTCCGAATAAGATCCTGCGATAACGAATATTTGATAGGATGGTATGGAGGCTTGATTTTACCATTTCGGGAGTCTTGATTTTACCATTACGGGTTTTTTAAGTTTATCGTTCTAAAAATGCATCTACTCTAGAGAGAAAAATGTACTCTTCTATGCTTGGCAGACATGCACAATAAACCGAACCCATTCAAATACCTTATGGTGTTTCCGAGAAGGGTTAAGAGGATTGTGGTGTAAAATATTCATTGTAGTCCATTTTGTTTAAGATGTTCTTATAATTTTATTTAAAGAATGAAGACATTATGAGTATTTTCTCTCCCTAACTTCTTTTAAAGGTCTGGGGCACCAAAAGTTATCAAATTTCATCAAATTTTAATTACTTTTCGTACTTTCTTCCAATTAAATTTTAATATATATCACTTTTATATCAAATCAATTGTATTTTTATTATATTTTTTATCAAATTTTTTTCTTCTAAACACTCCCAAAGTCTCTCAAGCGGAACTTAAAATTTATATAGGTATAGCAGTCTGATTGAGAGCTTAAACGTCGTCATTCTGGTAAAGAGTTTTAGAGGCCGTCAGGAGGTTTGCTGCCAATCTTTTCCTCTTTCTATTTTTATAGGAGCACTACTCGTTGCCCGACTTGTTAACAATAATTGTGTAATAAGAAATCTCTTGATTCTTTCCATTGGAAAACCTTGTGATCAAGATTGAATTTCGTTTAAATCCATCTCCGTAAATTCACTATTTGGGAGTTGGCTCTGCAAAATTTTACGGGTTTTTATTTGCATTGACCCTTCACCCCAACATTTTTTTTTTTTTTTTTTTTTTAAATTTTATGGAAAGAACTAAGAGGTTTTTTATAATGAAACTTATAAAAACAAAAAATTAATGAATAAGGTAAAAATTACCCCGGTGCCATTGCAGACGACATTTTTGTTATCCATTTTTGTTATCCTCCTTTCTTTTTTTTGAAAGGTTCTTATCCTCCTTCCTGCTACTCTCATTGTTGTGATTTCTGTCATCAAATCACTACCACGATCCTTAATCCTTCTATTATCTTTAAACCCGAAAGATATGGGTAACGATCCGTACATTATTTAGTATTATTTTATTAACTTAATATTGAATTTAAATATGTTATTTTGATATGTTATGGGTTAGTTGATGTATGAGTTAACTTGGATACCAAATATTCGGTATAAATAAGTTATGTATAATATTGGAAATTAGTATCAAAACTTCCATTTTGTCGTGTGCGCATGACTATTGTCTTCCCGTGCGCATGACCTAATCATTATCGTGGCATGTGCACAAAATTTCCTTTCTTATGCGTCATCTCGAGACATATTTCTTCCTATGTGCATGACCTAATCAAGATTTGAAGTATATAACTTATTCTTCTTTTCCATATTTCATGCTGTGTGTTGGGCCTTGGATTCATCTGATAGTCTCGTGCTTGTCACGATACTTATATTAACTTATATCAACTGATTGAGTCTACTTAAGATTTTTAAAATTGATGAATTAGTCACCTAATTGAGTCTACTTTTTGTGAGATGAATGAATGTTTCAGAGTTGAGTGTGTGAGATAAATATATAGCCAATCAAGCAAAGTTCTTCTAACTCTGCTAAATGAATGCAACCAAATTATATTCACAAGACAAACAAGACATCTACAGTTATCAGATAATTATCCACAGAGTTATGAGTGGCTTAGGCAGTAGGAAGGAATCTGAGAAGGTTGAGGACTCATATGAACTAAGCACATAGGTAATTCCCTTATGGCTAAGGACATTTGGGTATGAATAGTTGAATTGATATTGATCTTTACTTGAACATGCGATAAGGAACAATGACTTTTGAAATTGTTTTTATGAATGACAACTTCTAAAAAGGTACGCTATTGAAAATAACAACTTTAGTTCATACTATTTAATAGTACACATGTCCCTTTAACTTAAAGGTAATTGCCCATAAGCTCATATACTATGCAAGTAAGGTTAAGGAGCCCCTTTAATAAAATTTAAAATTCACGAGATGATAAAAGATATTCTGATTTCATCTGATAAGAATAAGGGACTCATGGACCTACTAAGATTTTTGGCACGTTAAAATTGTCTTTACAAAAGACTTGTCTTCCAAATATGCTGTTGGCAATAATAACATCAACTAGATAGAAAAAATATTTTTTTAATATACCGAATATTCATATGAAAATGACAACTTTATTTTGAATACGTTATTCAGATTGATGACTTTAAACGATAACCTATTTCCAAAAATTGTTATTGAACTAACTGAATTTGGCAACAAACTAATTTAACCGTAGGCAGATCCTTCTTTTATTTACGAATGTAATTCGTGAATCTTTATTTATGATTGCATTTCTTAAAATCTTGTTTGACATATTGTTTTACTATTTATATTTATAGATTTTTAAAAATTGCTACCAAAAATATATTTGTTAAACTTGTTTTTATTTTTCTGTTTCCAAAATAATAAAAACATAAACAAAAAAAATCTAAAAGAAGGTGTTTTTATTTTTTCTATTATAAATATTTTGTTGATTTTAAAAATTTATCTATTTTTGTTGCATCACATTAAAATGAATTATTTTATTCAAATATTTTGTTAAACTAAAATTATTTTTTAATAAATAATATAATTAATTGAATTTAATTAATTAAATTAACATGAAATATATTTTATTAAATTATTTTAAATAAATAATATATTAAAAG
The DNA here is from genome assembly GCA_035590655.1 of Pouteria glomerata. Classification (NCBI taxonomy): domain Eukaryota; kingdom Viridiplantae; phylum Streptophyta; class Magnoliopsida; order Ericales; family Sapotaceae; genus Pouteria; species Pouteria glomerata. Next base: position 19,546,570 of record JAVXUM010000021.1, read on the forward strand.
TATAGTCAATATATTTCATTATTATTTAATTAAATTCTATTTAATCAATAATATAGTTAAATTAATATAAAACATATTTTATTAAATTATTTTTAATAAATAATATAATTAATTTTATATTAAATATATTTTATTTTTATTGAATTAAATTAATTTTTAATAATAATATAAATAAATAAAATTAATTTGATTAATTAAATAATTAATTTAAATTAATGAGCTTACTTAACTAATTAATTTTATTTAATTATTAAATTAATATGAAATATATTTTATTAAATTACTTTGATTAATAATGTATTAAATAACAAATTATGTTCAATAAATAATATAATTAATTTAATTTAAGTAATTAACTAAATTAATATGTTATATATCTTATTGAATTCAATTAAGTTGTTAAAAAATTAATTTTATAACAAAATTAATTATTATAAACAAAATTATATTTTTAAACATAATTTTAATCTTTATTTTACAAAAAAAAAAAAATAGCAACTAAAAATAAAAATTAAAAAAAATAAACAATTAAACATAAGCATAAAATGGAGAGTTTTGTTTTGTCATATTAGTCATGATATTATTATTGCATTATTATTATACATTTACGGCAAGCCTTGTTATTGATCCTACCGAAAAAAAAAAAAAAAAGAGGAAAAGAAAAAAAAAAAAATCAAAGGTGACTCAGTGTTACGATGCTCACTGTTGACGCAGCGGAGAAAGAGTTGGTTCTCTTTCTGTTCGTTCACGCGACGTCCCAATCTAAAGACGAGAGAAGGATTAAGGGCGGTGGCGGTCGTTTGATGACAGAAGTCGAACAACAAGAGTGGTAGGAATAAGGAAAAATGGACAGCAGAAACGTAGTCGTTTGCGACAATGGCACTGGGGTAATCTCTACCTTCTTCCTTCAATATCCGTTCCATTCGATCCGTCTTAATGTCAAAAACCTCTTGATTCTTCTTTCCATGGGAAAACCTTGTAATCAAGATTGAATTTCTTTTATTTCTCCGTAAATACACTGTTTGGAATTGGCTTTACAAAATTTTACGAGTTCTTCTTTGCATTTCTGTGTGAGAACTAGATGATCTATTGCCATTAAATTCAAGATTTCAATTTTTCGTTACTTTTTCAGTGAGATCGACCCTTTTCTGCTGCAGTAATTGTTTTATTTCTTTCTAAGTTATGGTACCTCTATTATTGATAAAAAAGGAAAAAATAGAAGGAAGTCACAGTACCTCTACATTCACCAACATGGAGTTTTTTTTTTCCCCTTGATCTTGCTAATCTCCTTATCCACCTGAAAAAACAGATTAAGGGAACAAAGTAAATTAATCAAAGCAATTAATTGAAGTGTAGATGCAAAATCTTAACTCTAATAATCACATGAAATGGGCGGATATATCTGCCCTTTTGGATGGTCTGAATTATGATGTACGTATCTTAAACAGAATGAGCATTTTAAGTTCATTTTATTTGAACTTCAAATGGATATAAGTATTTTCTTTTTTCTTTAACTAATTGGGGCTGGACTTGTTCAATGCAGTATGTCAAGTGTGGTTTTGCTGGGGAAAACTTTCCCACCTCCGTTTTCCCTTGCGTGGTTGGACGGCCAATGCTAAGATATGAAGAATCCCTCATGGAGCAAGAGCTGAAGGTGCATTTATATGTTTTATTTTATACATCAGAACTTTTTCATTTTTTGTTTTCGAGATTGGAAGATGGCTCTACTGTGGTGCAAAATTAAGGGATATAGGTTAATAATTATGTGCTGACTGGTTTTAACTATTTATGTTGGCAATGCAAAAAATATATTAGCAATATCTGATCTAGGAGACTTAAAAAAGCATCTTCCCATGTCTTTACCCATTTTGCAAAAAATTTGAGGGGACAATCCTTTCCAATATTATAATGGGTATATATGCGTATATATATGTACTAATGGCATTATAAACATTTTAAATTGTAAAGTGACGTATGTTGGGTGCAGATGCAGCCGCTACTAGCAATAAGCCTGAGTTTGACTTAGAGAAGTAGTACAAGGGCTTGTGTAGAACTAAATTATATAAACCTTTGGGTAATTGATTGGGATGCTTGTGGGCAACTAAGACTTTGACTTCTGCAACTCATCTAATTTAACTGAAACAGACATACGAATGAGGCAATAACACAACTTAACCCCCGTTGTGACCATAGGCAACCCTGCAGCTCACGTATATATTATTATCATTATTATTTTTTTGATAAATAAAAGAAATTTATTGAAGCAAGAACAAGTCAATTACAAAAGCAATAACACAACTTGACCCAGGTTGTGACCCATGGGCTACCCTGCAGCTCACGTATTATTATTATTAGTATTATTATTTTCGATGGATTAAAGAAATTTTTTGAAGTAAGAATAAGTCAATTACAAAAGCATCAAGAGGATGCTCTGTATAAAGACTCACCCCCTAAATCAAAGCTAGCCCAAAAGATTCTATAGCAGGATTTATACCTCATTTCACTTATCTATACAATTGACACCAGAAAATACTTTAAATTCTGTATGAAGCCATTTTCGTGTCTTGAAAAACTATATAATTCCTCTCTCCAAACAAGCCATAACAAATGAAAGATAGTCATCTTCCAAATCTTTCTTTGCTACCTTCGCAGCTTTGCACCCCACCAAGAGCAAAAAGATCCATTGAGTTGTTTGGAAAGACCAACCGTGCTCCTAAAAATTGAAATCAAAAGCTCCCACAATTCATTTGTCCAGCTATAGTGAATAAACGAATGGTCTATTGTCTCCTCTTGATTCTTGCATAAGCAACATTTATTCACTAAAGTAATGCAACTCCTTTGAAGATTATCCATATTTATGATTCTCCCTTTAAACACTACCCAAAAAATACCACTTTCATAGTCACTCTCCAGGTCCAAATCTTCTTCCAAGGGGACCTAGACTCAATATTCCCACCTAGAATTTTATAGAAGGATTTGACTTCAAATTACCCATTTTTGGAGTCCATCCAAGGGATACCATCCACTTCATCCACCGGTTTTCTCAATTCAAGAAATTCCAAAAGGTTAGCATATTGTGTTGTTTCCCAGTCATTTAGGTTCCTACAGAGAACCTTGCACGGTTTGGAACTTCCATTGCATAGAATCAAAAGTTTATTTTCCGCTCAATTGTATCACTAGTTAGTTTCTTTTTCTTTTTCTTTTTTTTTTTTTGGGGGGGGGGGGGGGGGGAAGGGGGTATAAAGCTAGTTTTGGATCATTTTCTGCTTTTTGTTCAGAGTGTGGAATCAGAGATTAAGTTTTTGTTCCATTCTTTGTTCGGGCAATTGCTTAATGCCTTCTTTTTGATATTAATACAGACGTTATTTATTAATTAAAAAAAAAAGAAACAAATAACTAGAACCATCCTAACCATATAGGACTCTAGGAACAGAAAGTCCTTGAAATTGACCAATTTCCAATTTTTACAGCTCCCTTGAGGTGCATCTTTTTTCATGATCATCAATTGGACTGGATCAAGTTAATTTACATTCTAGTATTATGTTTTTCTGTCTGATATATGTATTAAGCTTATAGGGATTAATGTAGCTGGGCTAAGGCTTTGTTGAGTTCAGTTGAGGGATTAATGTCTGCTTAAATTTAAACACACAAGCTATTGGGTACATTTGCTTCATTGATCTTGATTACATATCTTCACAGTTTACTTGTTAGTTCTTAAATATTCTTGTTTATCTCTTGATTGTGTAGGATATTGTTGTTGGAGAGTCTTGCTTAGACCTGCGGCATCAATTAGATGTTTCTTATCCAGTCAACAATGGAATTGTTCAAAACTGGGATGATATGGGTCATGTTTGGGACCATGCATTTTTTAATGAATTGAAGGTGTACCCTTTTGCCTCTTGACACCCTATAATTCTTATCTTAATGCTTCTGGTTTTCATTATGACAAAACTAACTTTGTTAGACATTCTCTGGTAACAGATAGATCCAACAGATTGTAAAATTTTACTTACAGACCCACCTCTTAATCCTTCCAAAAACCGTGAAAAAATGGTAATGAGATATTCCTTCCTTGAAATAATCCTATTCTGTATGGTAGATAACAATAATTGTCCCTGTTATGCTGCTTTTAATCTGAATTTAACTTCATATTACAGGTTGAGACAATGTTTGAGAAGTACAACTTTGCTGGTGTCTTTATTCAAATCCAAGCTGTTTTAACATTGTATGCTCAAGGTGCTTATAGAAATAGTTAAAGTTTGAAGTTCAAAAACCCTTTTGAGTTTTTGTCTCTTAGACATGGCATATATTTTTTTAACTTTCTCCCAAGTCCAAGGAAATGGTAGACACAATACTTAGTAATTTGATCTAAATGATAGAAACAATACTTACTAACGTGAGCAAATTCTCTTTTGGATTTAGTTCTTGTTACTACTGTTGTTGCTGTTAGTCAACATCATTCCTCTGCAAATAGACATTCTCCAGCATGTAAATGATTTCGTCTAAAAATTGTTTTTGAACCCTCACAGGTTTACTGACTGGACTTGTCATCGACTCCGGAGATGGTGTCACTCATGTGGTAGATCACTTCAGAGCTCTTTCTACAATATGATTATGAAGTGTCAAGAGCTCCTCCTCCTCCTCTTCTTCTTCCTCTTCTTCTTTTTGAAATTATGTTTAATTTGATCAATCATGTGTCAGGGCATCCATTCAATTGATATTCACAAATGTGTGTGTACATTATAGTTAAGAATTTTTTTTTTGTTAGTTGTATGCTAGATAGTATACTAGATATAGGACCTCATGACTTCCTAATTTATTGTGTTTATAATTTTTTATTTAAAATGTGCAATGCCATATTTTTAAAAGTTAACCTTGTTGCTTCCAACTTACATAGAAAACAAGATGAAATGATATAGGATGTTAAAATGCTATTGGAGTGTTTTCCAATGGCTTGTATTATGTTGCATCTAATGTGGATCCTTTCCTAATAATGTCTCCACTCATCTTTAGTTGGAACCATTGCCATGTAATAGTTATATTCTTTAGGTATATTTTCAATTTAGACTCTAAATCTACTGTTTATGGAAGCAATCCATTTTGCGTGATCCATGAAGTTGGTAAGCAATTCAAGTTGTGCACTTCCACCCACAGAATTGTTGGCCATATTAACTTGGTTGGTAATGTTTTCCATTATTTAATACATTTGTAGTTCTATTGTTGACAAAGTTGGTACAAAATTAGTGGTAAGTAGGAGAAGTTACTTGCACTGTGATTCTAGATAGGGAGGCACTGCTTTGGAAGTATATTTGCTTGAATCTTATCTCTAGGTCCCAGTTATTGATGGCTAAATCTTCTCTGCAGGTTCCAGTTGTTGATGGCTATTCATTCCCTCATCTAACAAAACGAATGAATGTAGCTGGCCGGCACATAACATCTTATCTTGTTGATTTGCTTCTACGTAGAGGGTATGTGTCAACAACATTCTGAAGAGTGTCACTAAGATTAATATCATTTTTTTCCCCATTCCAGTTCTTCGCTGTAATTGCTTACGCTTTGGTTGGACCACCATTTTTTTCTGAAGGTATGCAATGAATAGGACTGCAGACTTTGAGATAGTTAGAGATATCAAAGAGAAGCTTTGCTACATAAGGTGAACAAGTAACATCCTAGTTTGGTATGCCTTTATGGTTATGTTCCATTGCAATTTATTATATCTATTTCCATGCAGTTATGATTACAAAAGGGAATATCAGTTGGGACTTGAGACTACCATCCTTGTTAAGAATTATACTGTAAGGGAAGATTTTCAGAGAAAAGTATTTTATTTCTCCCATCTTGAATATGATTTACAATTGTGTGTATTTATACAAAGGAA
>JAVXUM010000021.1:19552547-19565214 GCA_035590655.1 Pouteria glomerata
ATTTACAATTAAGAAAGACTACAATCTAGGCTATAATCAAGGCCTAAATATTCCTATACCATAAATACTAGTCAACAGTAAGTTAATTCTTTTACTATGTGTAAGTATAGAGTCTTGTATGGAATACTCAATTTACCATTATTCATTCTATGCATGTGTATTTGTGATGTGACATTAAAGGACACAGGGAGAGTGGTTCCAAGTTTATGAATGTATTGTTCATGTTGATATATTGGCAGTCGTATGTACATATATGAGTAGTGGCATGTAATTAGAAAAGTTTACCAAAGAAAGAATCCAAAATAATGTGGAGCACTTGGGGCCTATCACTTTGAATGAACAAACCCATGAAGTTATACTTTAATCACAACATTGTCATTGCCACATTAGTCTGGTTCCACTTTCAGGTATGTTTTTATGGTCCCATGCCATTTACCTACATATATGTATATATTGTTTGGGATAATTAAATATAGTTTATCATCTAGAATATTCTGATTGCCTTCCTAATTGTTTTCAAATTCTTTGGCCATAAATACAATATGAGAGAAAGAGTAATAATTAATTCTCTTTTTCCAATTTCTTCTCTCTTATCTTGGTATCAAAGGAATTTTTTTCTCCCTCCCTCGATCTCTTTTTGCTACTACACACACACACACACACAAATTCGGAAACCCTAGTTGTAGTTGCCACCAACCTCTTACTAGGAAACCTCGTCACCGATCACCTATTAGGTTTTCAACTATACTTTCTACCTCGCCTTCTACCAACAATCAACACCTACTCAGCGCCTCACTGTTAAACTTTCCATGCATTGTCATACGCGACTTCCCTCTTAAGTGTGTGAGATCTATCAATGCCAGTTGCGGTGGTGCGCGAGGAGATATCTTGCTTCTTGGCCTCCTCTAGTTTTTTTTTTTTTAACTTCCTCCTCCAGTTTTTTTTTTTTTTTTTTTCCTTGTACTTGCTAAGTTCCTCCATGTTGCTCATCTCCCTCTTCTGACCATATATGGAATAGTTCAACAATTGCTTGATCGATCTTTGTTGACTAGAAGCCCTTTTCTATGCTTCATGGTTGTTGTCTACTATTGTTCTTTCTATCTCTTGTTTGGAGGATTCCAACCAGTGGAATTCTTTGAGGATTTGTCTTCAAGAGAAGTTGTTTGGATGACTTGGTTGCTTTGTGTTCATCCAATTGCTCGATCCTTGCTTATTGTCCCCTTTTGCTTCATCATCACTGTTTTTGAAGCTTGTACACAACCATTAGTTCCTGTTTCTTGCTCACGAGGACCAGTTATTGCATTGGTTGTTCGTTTCGTTCTACCTTATTTGTCTCTGGTTCATTTGTCGCTGTGTTTTTGCCTATCTATTGCTTGGTTTTGTGATGGCCACCAATAATTCTAAAGTTGACTATCTTGAGAGTATCACTATGATCCCTTTTATTTGAGTGGACTCTTAAGTGTGGTGATTTGTTTCTTGATGTGGGTTGATATCGTCATGTTGTAGGAAAGTTGATTTATCTAATTGTGGCATGACCTAATATTACATATTCAGTTGGTGCGGTAAGTCAATTCATGCATGTTTCTCCTTAGCCCTATTTTGGTGTTGTGTCATATTTTGAGATGTCTGAAGTGTTTTCTTGGTCACAATCTTCTCTATCAATGTTCTACTTCATTGGATATAGTTGGCTTCAGTAATGCTGATTGGGCTGGCAGTCATTCTAATTGGCAGTCTACTTTTAGATATTGTACTCTTGTTGGTGGTAACCTTGTGTCTTAGTGTAGTAAGAAGTAGGATACAGTTGCTTGTTCCAGTGCTACTGTGCTAGATATTGTTGGGATAATTAGGATAATTAAATATTGTTTACCTTATAGAATATTCTGTTTTTGTTCTGATTGCTTTCCTAATTGTACTCAAACTCTTTGGCTATGATTCTAATATAAGAGGAGAGAGAATTTTTTTTTTCCAATTTCTTCTCTCTTATCTATTTGTTGAAATTTTTTTTTTTCCAATTTCTTCTCTTATCTATTTGTTGAACTTGTGGTTTTTTTTTAATTCTTTTAATTTTTTGGTGGGTATTTTGTTTTGTTGTTTGTCCTTGGTATCTTTGTAATCTAGGAACTAACACATGCATTCATAAAAATGACCAAAGCATTTTGTTCTTGTTAAGAATTGTATGCGCTTTTTCTTAATTTATTAAGAAAATTAATTTTACCAGCTGCCAGATGGAAGGGTCATAAAAGTTGGCACTGAACGATTCCAGGCCCCTGAGGCTCTTTTTACTCCTGTGAGTGCCTTGTTTTCATTAGTTACCTATGTTCTGGAGTGGACATTAAGTTCTCACTACCTTATATATCACTGTTTCATCTGAAATAGGAGGTGGAATGGTTCCAATGTTGATTTGATAGGTTGAAATGTGTAAAATTCTAAAGGTATTTTTTTCCTTCAGGAACTCATAGATGTTGAAGGTGATGGAATGGCTGACATGGTTTTTCGCTGTATTCAGGAAATGGATATTGATAACCGGATGATGGTATGTAGGATCATTTCATAAGCAATAATCTGTATCTGTATAGTTCTTCTCTTGAAAATACATTTAGTATTTCCTTAATAGCTTTGGTAATGGCATTTATGCATTACATTTTCGATGAAGATATACTTTTCATGCTATAGATTCTGTCTTTACTTTATTTGTTCCTTCGAAAAAAATAAAAATGAAAGACGAAATATTATGGAAAATTTCCATATCATGGATAGTGTTGCTACTATTTGGTATATAAATGCATCTAAGATGGCTGCTTTTTGCACCTTCATTAAAATATGGACACGCTTACCTGCACATTTGCTTTATCAAAATGGCTGATGAAATATTTGAGATTGTTGGTTTGCACACTTTCTAAAACAATTGTGTGAAGAGAGAAGAGAATTGATCAACCAAAGAATTTAAATTGATGGGTACTTTGACTACAGCTTTAGAAGCTGTTCCTTTTCCATGGGGCCACTCTAATATCTATGCTTTGTGCCATGTTCATTATGTAATGTACTGGGTTCATTTCATGTATTTTTTAACTCCTAACTTTGTTTTATTTTTTGCAGCTCTACCAACACGTTGTTTTAAGTGGAGGGAGTACCATGTATCCAGGATTGCCTAGTCGGTGATAAATTTACACCCTTTTTGCATTGAATAAAATCGCTAAGCTGCTTTCATCTTGGTGCTACCTTACTATGTAGTAATTTTCTGTCTCTAGTTATAATTGCGTGGATTTTTCAACAAATTAGATTTTTAAAAACTTAGCTTGCATAGTTCATTGCTCTAGGCTCTTCGCTTGGAATTTAGAGAAACTTCTATTTTGCATTTGTTATGATTGCACAACTAAAGCAATCGCTCTTCCTTTGTGATTTTGAACGGTGAACCGTATTCTAATTGTGTAAGACCTAAAGAAGATACATTCTTACTTTTGATATTTAAAACGAGAAAAGATAAGATTAGGAATGATTGGATTTTTGGAATAGTAGAGGTAGCACTGCTTGAAAATAAATTGAGGAAAAACTAGTTTAAGTGGTTTTTTCATATACTACAGAGACCACCAATTAGGAGTGATGTCATCTAAATTGTGGCTAAAGCTAGAGTAAATGAAAACTAATGTCAGTAGAAATGATAAAAAAACGATGTGGTTTAACATAGGAAATGGTACTTAACCAAGCATAATGGAGAAAAAAGATCCACATACCAATCCAACTTAGTTGGGAAAAGGGTTGAGTATATTTAATATAGCTTTGCAATTTAGTTTTTCATATTCCAATAGAAGGAAATTTGACTGTGGTTGAGCCATTTATGTAACTGTTCACTGCCACACATAGATGGTTTGTCACCTGCCAGATCGGGACTTTCATGGACAACCTACAGCAGCCTTGTAGCATGGAAGGAAATGCTTCAATTTGAAGTTTTACATCACAAACCATTTGTCTGAGGAACTGGCAGTTTGGTAACTTTTCCATCATTGGAATAGATTTAAACCATTGTAAGCTTTGTGGGGGGTATGTCTCCTGTGTGATACATACTTAACTGTGCAAGTTTCTTATGTATCCTAGGGGATTAAATTTTTAATATGATAAAAATATCTAATATAACTGTTCAGAAGAGGTCTCAACCTCTTTCAATAAATAGAAAAGTCTAAACCTGAATTTGGCTAGCTAGATTCATTGTGGAGTTACCTGATTATGTCATATGTCTGCATGTTACTCCTGGAAACTTGTTTGTTATGTTGTTGTGTGGAATCCAGACAACTCTAGAAAGAATGGTGAGTATATTCAAAGCGAATTAAAAATCATACACAAAACATAAGATTCACGTGGTTCAATAATTTGTGTATGTCCACGGGTACAGTATATCTAGTTTTCTATTAGCAAACTTCCAAAAATGGATTAAAGATTACAAATCAATGAGAAAAAGCTTTGCAGAAACCCTTCTCACCCTTCTCATCTAGCTCTCCTTTTTCTCTCTCACAAACTTTAGAAAACCTTAATATTAACACACCAAATGTGTACAAAGCACATTTCCTTATATAGGAGACCAGAATTTCAGCTTGAAATGGACTCTTAAAGAGTCATGTAAGAGGAGCTTCCAGTCAAGCATCTAGCCATCTACACAGCCCCTCTATTTGCTAACAACCTTCCCAGCGTTACCCAAGGAGCACTAGATTGCCTGTACACCATTATTTCCAAGTGAGCTTGTAATATGCTCTAAAGTCTTCTAGAAATACGGTATTGTATGCTGGCGGAAAGCCCCCTGCACCCCAACTTTCGCTGCTTTGCCACAAACCAATATAGATATACCCAAACTGTTTAGCCACAACTCTAAGATGTTCTATCTCAGATCTAATGATATCAAGGTATTTTAGAATAGCTGAAATCCAGTTATTCATGTTATTTCCATGCGCATCAATATTTAGTTATACTCTTCTACACATTAACCATTTGGACAGGAGGCTATCTATGTACGTTGGAATAGATTATAATCTTTTGGCCTTTCATGATTGTTTTTTAACCAATCACTATCTTTTCTTATAGGCTAAATTATTATATAATTATTGTGCTTTCTGTAATTTCTTGCGCAAGGGTATTGTTAAAGTTTGTCTATTTTTCTACAGCCTGGAGAAAGAAATTTTAGATCGTTACCTTGAAGTTGTTTTGAAGGGAAACAAAGATGGCTTGAAGGTAAGATCTGAGTTCATGTGTTATAATACGGAAAGAGAAAAAAAGGAAGAAGAAAAAATTATCATGCTCTTGATTTTGAATTTGAACACTACACAATAGAGATGTGGTTCTTGAGTTGTATAGCTGGGTGAAATTTAAGTAGATTTGGTTAGTCATGAACTTTTTATATTTAACTACAGTAGATCTTCTAGTAGATGTTTATCCATATAAAGTAGGTGAATGCTTATCTGGATCCTGGCAAGTGTGTTCACTTTACATTGCATGGTTTCATGTTGTTATGTGATCAAATCCGAGTAAAATATATTCTATGCATCAAAGTCACTGCTTCATTTGCCTGTAAATATTGCTTTTAATTTCCTCCGCATAGATATATGCGTAAAACAGGCATTCTGTTTCTTTTTTCTTTTTTTTTCTCAAAAGGAATCTGCTTATTTTCCAAATGATTTCCTTGATTTCAATATTTATCCATGTTACATTGTTATCAAGAGTTGTCAATCTTGGCTATCGAAATACTCCATTTGTGGGCTTCCTTCCAATATAATTTTTTTATTGCTTTTTAAATCTTGTTATATGTTAGGGGGCCATCCTTGTTTGCAAATAAGCATACTGTTTACAGGACTTGGGTGCAGCTTATAAATTATTAATGGTTTGCTAGAAAATGTAGACGATGAATTTAGCTTTATCCTTGAAGTTGTAAATGTCATAGCAATTACACTTCTCGTGAGGTATTGGCTTTTGGTACTTACCTGCACACCATTTTTTTATTTTTATATTTGATTAGAAAGACACACCCATGACTCAAGCTGATTTGAGCCCTGCACTTCTCCTTGTGGGGGTGGCAGGAGATACCACTCAAACTAACAATTTGTGTTGACTTGCCTAAAATTTTCCTTCACACATTGAATTAGTGAACAAGGATTTTGGTCTTCTACTTGTAACAGAAATTACGGTTGCGAATAGAGGATCCACCACGAAGAAAGCATATGGTGTACCTTGGAGGCGCAGTCCTTGCAGGAATTATGAAAGTAAAGTCTCTCTCCCCAGTGATACAAACCAGCACAAAGCAGTTTCAGTGATGTGTTTTGTCAACCTGGCTTTTCTTCTCAATGTTAATGTCCTATGCTTCTAAAATCAAACCACAGTTTTTGGAGAAAGAAGAAAAAGAAATTTCTTAGCAAAAGACAAATAATTAGATACAGTAAACAAAAGTTGAAATGCTATGAAGTTGGACAATAACCGTATGGAGAATTTGATTACTTGTGCAGGATGCACCGGAATTTTGGATTAGCAGAGAAGATTATCTAGAGGAGGGAATTGCTTGTCTAAGCAAGTGTGGCCAGGCATGATTCTTGATGGCAATCTGCTATTCTGTTCTCCTGTTAGGGTTCTTGTGACCATTCTACGTTCCCCAGCAAGAGCAGGTGGGGCAAAAAGGAAGAGATCCATATGGCTGAGTGTTACAATCAAAACCCTCCAAGAGTTTGGTGGCCAATGCGGTGATCTATTGAACTAATAAATTCTTACAAGAGCTTCACGTTGCCATATCCTTATTTCCTAGCTATAGAAAAATGTTGTATTTTAATAATTTTTGCTTCTTGTGTATCATTGTATTGGTGGAATAGATTTCTACATAGATTATTAGCAGATGAGTTTGACATCAATTTGTAACATGTTTGTCATGGTTGTAAAAATTATACTCAATTTTCATTGGATCCTATGGTCATCTAAATTCAAGGAAAGAATGAACTTTTGGAGTTCTTAGCCATGCCAGTCTGAATTCTTTGGAAATTTGAGGTCTCTTTCTTCTTTTGCTTACCATTCTGATTGTTTAGTATTTTTTTCTTCCTGCTGTCTCATCTATGCTCCCCAATTATTTAGGCATGCTTGTATGTACTGTTGCAATTTCATTATACTTTTGGCTGTGCGTAAGTGGGCATTCAGTTATTTTCAATGGAAGTTTATTTACCTGTTGTGTGGATCCAAAGAAGACTTAAGTGCTAATGATGCAATGCTTGGCTTTTGCAGCCTCCAAAATTAAAATTGAGTTTCAGAATCTTTCCTTGTTTCCCTCTGTTTAGCAGAAGTGGTGCCAGTGTTCCTCTTTGCTTTATGATGTAGAGCATTTCTATCCATATTATAATTAATTATTGGCAATCATAAGTTAGCAATTATCTCTTCACTTATTAAATAGAAAAATATTATTTTCCATGAATTTCAGTGGCCATAATATTACTTATGTCTCTTTGGGATGCTGCTAACTGGGGTCTAACTGTGAGATAGGAGGATTGATTTGATTCACTAATTGTGAAATTTGCCTGCTTCTGTAAATGCTTTGTTGTGGTTTTGCATGCAGCAAGGTGTGCCTTGAAGAGAATAAACATCAATCAGCTCTCTTTTATTCTTAGTATTCTGGATAATGCACATAGAAAGGATTCTCAACAAAATGAAGACTTGAATCCACGTTGATGCATCCTGATAATTGATCTTGTTATACCATCTTTGGAGAAGTGGATGTAATGGAGGTGTAGAAGGAAGCTTCCTGCTGGCCTCATCCACCATAAATTTGCATAGAAGAGACGGTAAACTCACAGCATAAATTTGCATGGAAGTTGTGTAAGTTCTTACTGATTTGAACCTCGTTATAGGCAAATCTCATCCAATGGGGGTTGGTTCATGGATGGTATGGTTTCTTCTTTTTCTGCCCCAACAACTTGAAAATGAATTTATGGGTTGTCTTCTTTGATTATTATCTTATATCCTCTTCAAAATGTGATGTTTCAGTGCTTAACATGGTTGACCAGGAAGGTGAAAAGATTAGAGATGAAGAAGTCATTAATTACATACAGAAGGCATGCAATTTCCTGCTACTTCTACTCTTTTCTGTAATCCTTATTCAGAGAAGCATCCCATTTTAGGCAGCATTGGTCGAGCAATTTTCTTTGCAAATTAGAGGGTTTGCTAGATTTTTCAATTTCAATGCTTCTATGTAGTTACCAACAGTTCAGAAAAATCTAATATTCAAGGTACCCTTCATTTTTGTGGACACTTGAAAGTGATGCCTTCTGAAGACCACACCTCAATTGAACTAACCGGTACTTGTAGGCTCGGTTTGTTGTCCAATGTTTATGCGGTTCTTACAGACTTTCACTGTAAGAAGGTAAATGCAGAGATATGGGCCCACAACTATCGAGCTATGGCTGTAGTTCATATCACTGATGATGAATTGCTTTGCAATGTTCTACAAGGAAACAATGACGACTGCAGAAATGATGCTGTCACCTCTAGGGATCACGCATATGGAGAGAAGATTGCATCAAATTATGTTCGCTGATTGGGATTTTGAAAAGAATGAAAGAAAAGAGCAGACCAGAGTTGCAGATAATGAGTTTGAGACCACATGTAACCATAATGAATTGTGTTGAGAAGGAGTACACGGTGATTACTAAGAGGTCAAAGGACTGGCCGAAGTGGTTATTTGATACTGTTTGCTCACTGACTGACATGCAATTTGTCGTATTTCATGGTGTAGTTCATACTGGGACGATGGAAGGATTTTGGTGGGTCATCAGGATTGATATATGGCATTATTGTCTTGTATTTTTGTTTTTTATGATTTAGGCTGAATTGTAGTTTTCCTAGGAGTCTTATGTCTATTTGTTTGTTCAATGTGACTCCTAGCCTACCTTGTATTGGCCCATATAAGGCAGGCTTGTGTTAGAAATTCACAAGATCTTCAAAGCTTGTGAGATACAATAGTGAAGAGAGAGAGAGAGAGAGAGAGCACATATAGAACACAGATTTATGTGGTTCACCCCTGAATAGGGCTATGTTGTTTTTCAATATTTATGGGAGAAAAATATATACATCGAAGTGCGAGGATGAGAGATATATATAGCACTGGGAATGGAACCCTAGAAAAGTGAAATACTTAACCCTAAAAATTTCGTCCACTTGGAGACTGATCCCCGAAAGTTGTGGCTGAATTTCCAATACTATTAGCTTTACAAACCAAACAATCTCCTACTTGGATATTGATCTCAACCACGTTCTCAAGGTCCATATCCTCGAAAACATAGCACACGATCTGGCGACAACGACACCCAATCCTCAAGCTTCCAAACCAACTGAAGCCACTCATAGCTTCAGTTTTTCAATATTGATTGCCTTGGTTAACATTTATGTTTGATTTTCACTTCCACGAATCTTCTCAAGTGATAATGCTCCATGTTCTAGGAGCAAACAAATGAAATGGTAGCTCAACTGAATATGCGTTGTTCTTAAATGAAATGCAGGATTCTTGGCAAGATGAATAGCATTTTGATTCACTGTACAAAATAATATTCTCCTATATCTTCCTCTATTCAATCAAAATAAGCTTTGCTAGCTTTTGTAACTGCAACATACTCAATTTCTGTAGTAGAAAGAGACACAATCTTCTGCAACTGAGAGATCCAACCAACTCCGGTTCCATTCAAATTTTAAACACACCTTGTCATATCCTTCCTGTTATGGACATCACCAGCTAGGTCAGAGTCAACATAACATTGTAGTTTCAAATCTCTTCCTTTGAAACATAGGTAGCATTTGGGAAGCAAAAAAGCTAGCCTTTTTTTTTTGTATTTGGGAAGGGAAAAAGGTTAGTTTTTTAGTAGTTAGATTTTTATCTTTTTGTTAATTTGACATTTTTGCCCTTTATAGCTTAAATGAAATTTAAAATGTAAGGGAATAATTTGGATCATTTTAGAAAAATCCAAGTAGCTAGTGGTTCCCCAACAGAATCATAATTCCATATTTGTGGTATCCGCAAATAACAAAAGATCCATTTGACTACCTTCCATTGCTGCTTTTCCGAGTTACTCATATACCTGCTTACAACTCCTGGTGCATGTGTTATGTTTGGTCTTGTGCACACCATCGCATACATAAGACTGCCACTAGCTGAAGCATAAGGAGTCCTTTTCATGTAGGTACATTCCGTCTTGGTAGTACATGATTGTTCTTTAGTTAAGTCTGAAATGACTAGCTAAAGTAGCGTTCATAGGTTTAGCATCCTCTATTGTTAACTGGTTTAGCATCTTGCATACTGAATCTACTCAGAACTTTCCCAATATGATGGACCCAATTACTCTATCCCCAATAATTCGCATCCCAAGAATCTGTTTTGCAGCTCCCAGATCCTTCATTTGCAAATTGCCATCGTGGGAGCCAATGTCTATTTATTTGTTCAATGTGACTCCTAGCCTATGCTGTATTGACCTATATAAGGCGGGCTTGTTCTTTGAGTTTGCATGGTTGAATATTATGAATTGATAGCGAGATGAAAGCATGTGAGCTGATTTTCCTTCTCCCCCCTGTGTTCTTGTCCTTCCCTGGATATTTCTTTTATTCCTTGGCTATTTGCTTCTCTACTTTGGCTTAATCTCTCTTCTGATTTCACATTACATTTCAGGTACAAAATAATTTATGAAAAAGCTTTATACAAAGATGGGAAATTGGAGGTTTGGCTTGCCCAGAGAAGTTGATTCTGTTCTTCCCAAAAAATATTTGTGCTTTTGTGTATAGGAAGTTCATTATATTTATGTTACTCGATTACAGATTCTTAAGAGTGGGCAAACTCTAGAAAATTTGATGACGGAAAACTATTTTAAGCCTCCACTTCACTTGAACAAAATTCACCTTGCATTGTTTTGCATACTGAACATTGTTGATTAATTACTATCTTATTCTTGCAATTTGAGAACTCTTGTTTTCGTGAAGGAATACTACATCCGACACATTGATGGGCTACCTGTAAGCCCAGAGGCTGAGACAGATTGTGTTATGCAATGTCTTGAAGCAGCCATTGAAAGACTGGGCATCTGAAAGTGTAGTAACTACTGAAACAGGGCAATTTTGTGACTGTAGGCCTATTATGCAATGACTGAATGTGTGTGCTTCATTATGCAGGGACTGGAGCTGGAACTATGTGCTGAAGTTCAGGCTAGACTTCTCTCAGACATTACCAGGATATTCAGGGAGAATGATTTGTGTATAAAAAGAGAGGAAATTTCGACAAAAGGTGGGAAAGCCAGAGAATATTGTGTCACATTGTAACGGGGAATCAGTTGACTCCACAACTATTGACTCAATTCTTGAACAAATAGGGCAACCTGTATTGCATGTCAAAAGGAATTCATATCCTTCGTCAGAGGCCCGTCAAGAGACAGCAATGGGCTTCATCTTTTGGAACTTCTTTAAAGTTCGTTCTTTCCAAAATTTCAAATTGATCCGGTCCTACTCTTAATACTTTCCTGCATGTACAGTTTCCGGAAATAGAACACTTACAGATATATCAGCTCTTCAGTTACAAATGAAAAAAATAAATAAATAAATTATAGGGAGAATTATAGAACACTGAATTGGGATTTTCCCCTTACTCTTCTGCAGCAGATGAAAGAACAGAGGCCTTCTACTGTAAAAATTCCCAGAGGGGTTTAGTTTTGTCCCCTTACATGTTAGTGAATTAAGTTTTACCTCGGTTGTACAGTAATAGGCATTGTGCATATAATTGACGCCCATGAAGGAGTGTATATACTGTTTATAAATATGAATAAAGCATTATTGTATTTGTTAAGCTCTGTAGGTTTGCATTCAATTGAGTAGATGCAGCAGCAAATCCAAATTCATTAATGGACCCTTTGCGCTTGCATTCAATTGAGTAGATATAAATATAGCAGCAAATACAAATTCATAAATGGTCCTTTTCTTTTATTTCTTGCTTTTATATTTGTAAATTGTAATAGACAAGTGCATTAGAGTTCAGTGAGAACCATACAGCTTGTTATATCAGGAATGTCATGAATTTGTAGTTAGTTTTTGCTATGTACTTGATCTAAGTACAGATAGGGCTGTCAATGGGCTGGGTATGGTCCAGATCCAATCCAAATCCGGTTCATTAATGGGTCTCCAAATTCGTATAACCTGCTGTTAAAATTTGGAACATCCAAATCCAATTGATCCATTAATTTTTGGGTTGGATTTGAATAAATTTGCCAGATCCATTTTTGACCCAAATACCCATTTATATATATATATTTTTTCTACTGTTAAACCCTAACTCGGTGTCTCAACTCTCTCGAATCGAAATCTCTCCTCGTCGTCGGTCTCAGCGCTCATCGTCGCCGGTCTCAGCGCTCTTTGATTAACCTCTGTATCTCTCACCTCTCTGTATTTCTCTCAATCGGACTACTCTACCAGTCTTCAATGGTCCCTGCAAATCTCTGCACTGCAGATTTCGGGAGGCACTCCAAGCTCTAATCCATTGTAATCGATCTCTTTTAAATCAGGTAATAACTCTTCTCATTTTCTTTATGGCAATAGTGTACAGACTATTTCGATTCTGAATTGGTCCTATTTGTAGTAATAATGAGAAATCTGGATTCATTAACCTCATCTCCCACTATCTCAGGTA
>JAVXUM010000021.1:19617374-19629575 GCA_035590655.1 Pouteria glomerata
AATTCACTTTATCATTCTCGAATAATTATTTTTTAGATTTTCTACTATATATATAATTAAATATAGTATTAGATGAATGATATTTGTTAATCTGATTTCAGTTCCTCTGAGAAACCATGGTTAACACTATTTGGTAAATAATCATTTTGCTCGTCAGTCATCTTTTGGGCATAACTCGATATAGTATTATACTTTCCCTCAAATTTTTAATAAATCGTAGATAATACTTAGAGTGCGTTTGGTTTACAAAAAACAACAAAAAAAATTTAAAAAATTTTATAAATTTTGAATCATTACTTACTTTTTATCTTACTGCACGCATTACGAACTCACAACTTTTCTTACTTTTTATTATTTTTTCTCACTTTTTACCACTCCAACACACTATTAGTATATATATCAAAACTATAAGATGTGGCATAATTTACCTAATTTAAATACCACTTGATGTAATCAAGTGGAGATTAAAAAAAAAAAAAAAAGATATAATCAAGTGGATAAAATTTGAATATCATAAGCGTGGTTGTCCAAACTATTTTATTTTGAAGGATTATATCTACACTCTACTGAATGCTGTTTACCATATTACCATAGTTACACACAATAATGCTACTTACCATATCATGATAGTTTCATACAAATGAATCTTACTTCTATAATACATGCGTATTTTTAATTTAAAGTCTTTACACTTATCAGTATTCAAAACAATAATAAGCATAACAAAAATTTTTCCCTCCACATTACTAGTAATCAACATCAATAGTTTTACTTTCTTGTATCCTGTAAAAACATATTTAAGCTTCGTTTGGAATAATAAAAAAAATTAAAAAATAATAAAAAATACTAAAAAATTTTAAAAATTATTTATTTTTTATTTTATTACACAAATTACAAACTCACAACTTATCTCACTTTTTATCACTCTAAACACACCCTTATAATATCTATGAGTAACGTACATGTCTATGTAAAAATCACAACCAAAGAATAGCTCTTGATTTAAATTTCCTTAAATTACATTTCCTTGATCCCATCACCATTTTGATTTAAGTTGTTCTAAAACATTATCCTAAATCAAAAATATATACACATATAAAGATTCTAGTGTGGATTTATTTTTAAAATAAATATTTATATTTTTAATTATTGACTTATTTTTTAAACATATATACATATATATAATAAAAATACAAATATAATGCATGTGCATTCATCCTAATTATTTTTAAAATTATATAAAAACTGACCTTGGTCAAATTTTAAATTCTTACTTTACCCTCTTAGATTTGACTAGGCAACATACCATCACATAGATAAATTAAATGGACTCAAGAATCACCCTAACCATTTTTTCATCCTTTCATTATTCTTGTGAAGATCAAACAGATCTTTATCTTACTATCCATCTCTTAATATATAAATGTACACACTTATATCACTTTGTATAAACCCAATCTCTCTATTTCTCTTTCTCTCTCTATAAATCTATACAATCTTTATAACTATAATTTATCTCTCTCTGTCAATTGACCAATAACCCTATCTCACACACAGCATCCCTATTTTTTTTAATACTCAAATATTCAGGTTAGTTTGTGTGCATGTCAACTAATTTGTAAATGCTTTGGTGGTCTTGATAAAATTTGAACTGGTTATTTTTAAAAGAGCAAATTTAAGATTTTACAAATTGAGGGCATCACTTCTTGGTTCTTATAATTCATCATCACAAAAAAAAAAAAAAAAAAAGATTTACAAAACTAATGGTAATGGAATACTTATTTCAAACTTGTTTAGTGTGGGCTCGATTAATAATGTGTTCACTTTTTATTTTTTGTTTATATTTATAAAATTTTGAAAAATAAAAAACAAAAATATGTTATTAAATTTATTTTTATTTTTTTGTTGCTAAAAAATAAAAATTTAAACAAAAAAATAAATAAAAAAATAATATTTTCATTATTGTTTATAAATTTTTTTATTTTAAAGTCTTTTGTTAATTTTAATACTTTGTTTATTTTTGTTACATTTATAACAACATAAATTATTTTATTTAAATGTTTTATTAAATTAAAATCAGTGTTATTTACTTAGGTATGTTTGGAGTGATAAAAAATAAGATTATGTAATGAGATAAAACAATAAATAATTTTTAAAGATTTTGAGAAATTAATAAATTAAATCTACCCGTAATTTAAATTAGTTATCAGGTGTGCGCTTGCCCACATTATTTTCTTTATTCTTTCAGGGAAGGATAATCTCCTCCCTTATTTTTTTAACCTAAAAAAAAAAAAAAAACTATAACTATTGGTCCCAAAACAAAATTCGAAACTCAATCCGCCTGAAAATCAGAAGTGCCGGAAGAGAAACAAACATACAACAAATTAAACGAACGCTTTGTGAACTTTCGCTATCCCTCTCCCGACAGATAGAGAAAATGGTACGTATTGTAATTGTTTCGCTGTTCGAATGATATTTACTTCACTATGATTTATCTAAAAGGTCTTGGTTATTTTATTTTTCTCTAATTGTATTTGTGTTTCAGTTCTCGATTGCAGCTATCAACGATACAGACTCGGGAGGACAGTGGGAACCTTTGGCCCCAACTAAAGAAGCCCAGGCACGTCCCTCCCTCCTCATCATCTCTCTCTCTCTCTCTCTCTCTCTCTCTCTCTCTCTCTCTGTTTGTATAGACATTTGTGTGTATGTATATCTATGTATCTATGGGTGTTTGTTGGGTATCCCCATTTGTTGTTTGACATTCTTGGTTTGGATCAGCATGGGTGAGGAATTTTTTTTTTCTTGAATTGCATTGTCTAATTATATGCACTGGTGGTCCTTTTGTTGCTGAGAAACCTATGATACCTGGGAAGAAAAAGGAAAAGAGTATTAGAAACTAGTGTTTATTATTATTGTTGTTTTAATTTACCTAGA
The DNA here is from genome assembly GCA_035590655.1 of Pouteria glomerata. Classification (NCBI taxonomy): domain Eukaryota; kingdom Viridiplantae; phylum Streptophyta; class Magnoliopsida; order Ericales; family Sapotaceae; genus Pouteria; species Pouteria glomerata. Next base: position 19,620,309 of record JAVXUM010000021.1, read on the forward strand.
AAATAAAATAATATGACTATAACTAGTATCTGCAAATTTATTTCTATATATTTGGTTTATTAGAACCAGAAGTTCAAGAAAGTGAGTGATAATGTCCATGTAATACTAAGAAGCATGGAGACAAATACAGAATACGGAGTATGAATACAGATATGGCAATTTAAAAAAAATGAGGATATGGGCACGGCAAAAATATAAATTTTGTATAATTATGGGCACGGCAAAAATATAAATTTTGTATAATTAGTATAATTTTGTATAATTTATATGTGACTAATAAAGATTTATCCATGTATTCATAATTTGCTTGAAATACATCCTTGCACATCTGGTTACACATGTTCAATGCACTACAACCTTGTATGGTGCAATTTTAGCCGTGGTATTGTTAGGAAAATCTGTTTGCATGTGACTAGGGATGAATTAGAAATGTGAAATGAGGGGGACCAAAGTGCCTTTGAGATTTACAGTAGGTACAAACCTACCTAAAATAATAGTACTTATAGTGAATTTTTAATAGGGGGCAAATACTCATATTTGAATTTTTTTAAATACATGTAGTGTGGGTTTCCTTATTGTATGGGGACTAGGGTTTCTATAGTGGCCTATAAATAGGAATCTTATGGGAATTCTAGGGACACAGAAATTGGGATTGTGAGGCTTATAGAGAGAGGGGAGTTGATTTGTACTCTTCCATGGTCATAGTAGAAGCTATTCTCTTTTGCCCGTAGATGTAGGCAAGCTGTGCCCAACTACGTAAATTCTCTCTGTGTTAGATTTTTTCTCTTATTTTGTCGGATTGTTATTTAATTGTGTGGGTGTTCGATCCCAACAAGTGGTATCGGAGCTTAAGTTGATTATGCACAAAGAGAAAAAGAAGAAAGGGATCCGGTGGGGCAGAGTTGCTTTTGTTCTTGTCTAAATGATGGAATTGGTTTGCAGGCACATAAGCCTTAAGCAAGGAAGTGTTTACTCCTCGGTTATTGCGTGTTAAAATTGGATGTTAAAGATTGGAGTAATTTTGTATTGCCTTGCAATCTGGTGGTGCCTAAAAAGCTTAGGTAACTTGGTTCCAAGTGGTTTGTCCTCGACTCACACGCTTGGAGCTAGAACGTAATCTTCCAAGTTGTTAATTCTTTTGTCAGTTGCACTCGTTTTATTTGGACAGTGGGTCTTGACTTTTGAACTGTTTAATGGCAACAATGATTTTACTATGTGGCAACAAAGAGCAGAGAATGTTTTGACATATGAGGGACTTATTAAGGCCCTGAAAAGAAGTCCAAAAAGCCAGAAAAATTAAAGGATAATGAACGAGAACAGATTTTGGCATTGGCTAGTAGTACCATTCAACTCTATCTTGATAATACTTTTCTCAAGGAGGCAATTAATGAAAGACATTAGGTGGAATTTTAGGCAAAGTTTGAGAGCAACTATAAGTCAAGTCATTGATGAACTGGTTGTCATTGAAGAAACAGTTGTATGCACTTTAGATGGCGAAAGAGCGAACTTGATAGAGCACATGGATGAGTTCAATTGATTACTGAAAGAATTGGAATCTATTGGTGCTAAAATTGAAGAAGAATGCAAGGTGATTCTCCTATTGGTTTCCTTACCTCCATCATATGAGCATTTAAGGACCTCATTCATGTATGAAAAAGACACCCTTGAATTAGATGAGGCAGTTCCTTCTCTTCTTTCTCATAATTCGTTAAAGAAGAAAGAATGTGGCAACTCAGAGGAGGGGGCCATGGTCTCATTTGGAGGTGGTCAATTTAGGGGCAGATCAAGGCAGAGGCAAGGAGGGTTTAGAAAGAAAAGTGATTGTTTGCAGTGAAGGGGTTACAAGTTGCGTAGATTTTGTGATCAAATGGGTCATCTGAAGAATAATTGTGCTAAGTACAAGGAATGGAAAGAGAGAGAACAATCATCAGAGGCAGCAATTACAGAGGACTCCTAGAGCGTTTGCAGTCAAGGGACTACAAGTCGTGCCGGTTTTGTGATCAAATGGGTCATCTGAAAAATAATTGTGCTAAGTACAAGGAATGGAAAGAGAAAGAACAATCATTAGATGCAATAGTTACAGAAGGCTTATAGAATGAAGGGGAAGATGTTTTATTTTCAGTTTGCTTAGACTTTGATAAATTAGATTGTTAGATTCTGGATGTTCGTCTCATGTGTTTGGTTAGAGAACACTTTGTGACATATTAGGCATGTGATTAGGGTATTGTCAGGATTTCTAATAACACAGTGAGCATGGTTGTTGGCATTGGATAGTACAATTTTGCATGCTTGGTGGGACAATTGTGACATTGACAGAGATTAGACATGTTCCAAGTTTTTGAAAGAATCTAATTTCTTTGGAAATCAAAGATTGCAATTTTTTGCCTGAATGTGGAGTTCTTCATGTTTTTAGAAGAAATAAGGTAATGCTACAAGGAGATATGGTTGGAAACATATACAAACTTGTGGGGAATGTCATCTTAGGTGGAGCTACATGGGGGCATGGAACAAGTAGTATATGTGGTCAAGGTACGCAAGTGTGGTGTGTGAGGAACATGGTAAGTAATTTTAGAAAAACACACATAAGAGGTGTAGGGGCACTTGGAAGGATGTGAAGGTGCGCAAGTGAGAAGTCAGGTAGCATACAGAATTCTAGCCAAAAGCATGATGAGTAATTGCAAGGTGCTTTTAAGAAGGCTCCAGGCAATGAAAGTGAGGCTATTGATGTGTTAAAAAGGTGTGCACTTGAAGCCTCTTTTGCTTTAGATTGGCTTCATGAAAGTGATCTCTTAAGTTGTGCTCGAGAAGAAGGAGAGGTGGGGCCACATTGTTTGCCCAAGTAGTGAGCTATGCAAGGCACCTTAGGGAGAGGGTGCGGGCATTTTGGTGTAGAGGTACAGGCATTGTTGAATTAAGTGTGGCAGGATTTATGATATCTTCTTGGTGGTTTGCAGAATTCAAGCCTAGGGAGAGATTGTTGGGTTTGTCTAGAATTCTGGAGTCCAATACAAGTTAGGATTTTATTGTTATATGTATTTGGTTTTTTGTGGAGTCCTAGGTCCACTTGGTTTTTTAAATATATATAATGTGGGTTTCCTAATTGTATGGGGACTAGGGTTTCTATAGTGGTCTATAAATAGGAACCTTACGGGAATCCTAGGTAAACAGAGATTGAGATTGAGAGGCTTGTAAAGAGGAGGGAGTTGATTTGTACTCTTTCATAGTTGATAGTGGAATTTATTCTCTTTTGCCTCTGTGCATAAGCAAGTTGTGCTGAACCACATAAATTCTTTGTGTTTGATTTTTTTATCTTATTTTGTGCGTGTTGTTATTTAATCATGTGGGTGTTTGCTCCCAACAATTTCTTCTATTGTCATACTAATTTTAAAGCATTCACTTTCGTGTGATTCCCTTTTATACTCCTCATGCATTGCTTTTCTTTCTGGTAAATTCAGGAATTTCATCTGTCACAAATTTATCACGAAGGACTTCTTAAGTTACAAGCTAAAGAATATGAAAAGGCTCGTGAATTATTAGAATCCGTGTTAAAAGATCCTCTAATTTCCAGTGCTCAGGTACCATGTGATTCAGAGGATCCCAAGATGCTCAAGAAAATTATTGGGTTATCTCAATGGTTTCTTACTGATGCTTTTCTTTGTTGTTAGGTGGATAGTAATGCCAGTGATTGTCATCTTTTACAACTCAGGTTTAAATTTAGACACTAATTATTTATTTAATGCAATTTTGTTCCATTTTTAGTTTTATCTAATTGTTTGCCTTCACTGCTCTCTATCTCGCATATGGTTTGCTTAGAGCGTTAATAGCTTAAATTAGTTGCTATGCTCATTACCAATATGTATTTTCCATTTCTACTATAATGGGACCTAATGTTCTTATATACCTAAGCCTTGTGGCTGTTAACAATGTTTCTTCTGAAGTTGGCATTATATGGCCCTGTCTTGTAATAAACCAATATTAAATATGTGAGGGATTGTTTTTGTTAGGAAAACTAATCTGTGTCAATATGGACTGAATAGTTATTTGTCTGCACTCTCTAGATTAAGAAAAACTGTAAGAGTTCTGAGATATGATCTATAGCCAATTGCATGTCAAAGCAGATGTAGGATCATGCAGGGAAGTCTTTGTCTCAGAAAGTTTAGAGCTTCATTTTGTTTGTTGTAAAAGCTATAAATGAATGCTCAAATTGTATGTTTTTGTATAGATGAAACTTATTCTAAATTGAAGTGGTTTAAGGTACTGCTTAGCAGCTCATCCAGTGGGGTCAGAGCCATGAAGCACTTGTCTTAGAATGCGGAAAGCTTTGAAGCTTGTAGGATATTGGGAGTACAACTATGAACAGACATGTACAAATTATCTTTGCAATGTTTGCATACATGTACATTCATGAAGGTTTTAGGCACACTCTTACTGCCTTTTTAAATAAAATTTGTTTATTTATCAAAACAGAGATATATAGATACAAATAAACATAAGTTATATTACATACATGCACGCACGTGTGTTGATTCATATGTACACAACTGATATTATTCATAGAAAGACATGAAAATTTAGTTCTTATAAGCTTGTTGCCATAAAATTTTTAGAAATTCATTAATATAGGATGACAGTGTGCACAGTGATTGTTACATGCAGGATAAAGTTTTGGTGTTTTAATGCTATGCACAGATTGAACAAATTTATGTGATTCTTTGGTTGATTTTTTATGATGTCGTGCTCTCTGGTACACTTACCCTCTGATCTTGATATTTTATTTTATATATTTTTCTGCAACCTTTTATTTTACAGTTCTTATTTATTTTGTTTTCCAGATTTTTGGCATTGAAGAACCTTGCCAATGTCTTTCTTCAGCAAGGTCCTGCCTATTATGAGGGTGCTTTACGCTGCTACCTTCAAGCTGTAGAGATTGATAATAAAGATTCTGTTGTTTGGAACCAGCTGGGAACATTGTCATGTTTAATGGGCTTATTGAGCATCTCACGATGGGCATTTGAGCAGGGGCTCTTTTGCAGTCCCAACAACTGTAAGCATTTATATTATTTTTGGATCTTAGTTTCTTTTGAACAGCCATCTTTATTTCCTATCAAAAGCACTGGTCATTATGCTCTTTTTCTGGAAAATGCACGCAGGGAATTGCATGGAGAAGCTCTTGGAAGTTTTGATTGCTATTGGTGATGAAGTGGCTTGTCTTTCTGTTGCTGAGTTAATTTTAAGGCATTGGCCATCACATTCCCGTGCTTTGCATGTCAAAAATACCATTGAATCAGAACCAGTCCCATTTGCTCCAAGAGGTATAGACAAACTGGAACCAAAACATGTCCGTCTTAAGTTCTTGGACAAAAGAAAAGTAGCAGAAGAAAATCTAGATGAGGTCGTTGCATCAAAAAGGTTGAACCAGAATATAGAATTGCAACTTGCAGCAGCTTCATGGACAGCCCTTGCTGATGCACTGCTAGGAATCTTACTTCCGTTGAGTGGATGTGGTTCCCAACAAGGGTCTGACAGCTTATCCAAATCTGGTGATATTAGATTAAGCATACAATTGCCACAGAGTTCAGAAAATATTATGGGGAAAGTGGAAAGGAAAAGACCTATTCTCATGTCAGCTGGTGAAAGTGCGTCTGACAGTGATTGTAACCCTGAGAAATCTGGTGTTTTTAGAGAGAGAGAAACAAATGTTTATGAAGAGCAACCTCAAGAGAGACGGAGTAGTCGTCTTGAAAGGCTCAGGAGTCGTAAACCTGGTAAAGAAGAATTGGATTATGCTAATGAAAAGGATTTGGCTAAAGTTGTTATTCAATTTCTGGAACCTTTTATAGTGGGTGGGGGAGGAGCTGAAGATAGTAATAATGCTTTGAGTTGTTCAGTACCTTGCCTTGATGTAGTAGCTAACCCAGTCTATAATGAATTTGATGATGTTACGAGATTTGTCAAGGAAACATCCAAAAACTATGGTGCTTACCATATGGCTCACTTGTTTTTAGAAGAGGTTGCAAGTAGAGGCATTTCTTACGGGGACACCTTTGCGAAGATTTTGGAGTTGGAGAAACTGACAAGGCACTGGGGAAGGGATAGGACCCCTGAATGCAGTCTTTTTCTTGCCGAGTTGTATTTTGACTTTGGGTCATGTTCTGCAGGTACCTCCATGTTGTCTGACTTCATGTCCGAGTCATCTTATCATCTTTGTAAGATCATTGAATCTGTAGCTTTAGATTATCCTTTCCACATTAGTGGTGAATCAAAAGACGAAAATAGCTCTTCAACTGGTAGTTCTCAATGCAACAATGAAATGCCATCATTTGGCACTAGTTATCTGTTGACCAATAAACGTCCCTTCTGGGTCCGTTTTTTTTGGTTAAGTGGACGATTATCAATTTTGGAAGGCAACAAGAAAAAAGCTCAGCAAGAACTCTGTATTTCCTTATCGCTTTTCACCAATAAAGAAAATATGGACAATCCTCTTGATTCTGTTTGCCTGCCGCACTGCAAAGTTATTAAAGAGTTAACTGTCGATAGGGTTCTCCATGAAATTAATCTATTGGAGGCTGATTTCTTGTTGAGGAATGCCATAGGTGAGATAATTGAGAAAGAAATGTATCATGAGTGTGTTGATTGGCTTGCTCCTCTTCTGTTCTCTGCAAAGGACATTCACCTGGATATATTTTGTGCTGCTGATAACAAAGGCGAAGATGTTGCTTCAGTTGAATTAGCGGCACTAGATGTTCTAATTAAAGCATGTGAAAAGACAAAATCCATGGACTTTGAGGTGTTTCTGAAATGCCACAGAAGGAAGCTGCAAATACTCTTGGTGGCAGCTGGCATGGATGAATTCCTTTCACGTAAGTCTCTTCACAAGATGCCAGGGCTAAAACCGCTTTCTGCTTCTGGAACAGAATCAAATGAAAGCCCAAGCAAGAGTTGGAATCGATTGGTTGCAGAAGAAGTGAAGGCAATCTCTCAATGTGCATCAAAAATGAAGAATTTTGTCGATCCATCTGGAAATTCTGTAAGTCGGTCTTTTTATTTATTCGTTTATTTTTTTGGATAAGCATGTCATGATATATCTTTAGATAGTGATTTTTGCAATAATTGCTGTTTATCTAAATACTCTTTAAAACAATCCAAAAACACTTGATGCACTGCTGCATGGGAGTGGAAGCACCATTATTATGATATATTGCCACAGTTACCACTTTTGTAATTTCATTCTCAATTTGTAATTTGCTACTTATAACTTAGAACTGATGTTTTGTGGAGAGTTGCAAATAGGTTGATTCTTTCTTTCAAGATCATGTATTTTGTGCATGATAAAGAGTAGAATACAAGTTCTACTCATCTAAAAACTGAGAAACATTTGGTCCCGTCAACATGTGATCATGATGGAATCATGGGACCTCCAAATATCCAAACACTTACTAGCCATTTCCTGTGGGGCTATCAAGCACAGTAAATCAAGTGGCATGTTGATTTTTTGCCCTCAAGAATTGCTCATGTCGGCTTGAGTCATGGTCATACCTATCATGTTTAATAAGAGTTATAACAGTGTCAAATTTAGGATCCAATGTCACTGTGTAATCTGGTACAAGTTGCTAGTGCATTATTTCAAGTTTTAGGGTCTCTAAGAGCTGTAGAAGTAGCTTCACATGGTAGGTTAGAGAGTCTAGACAGTTGTAAAATTTAAGTTAAATCCTATTTATTAATTAGAAGAGAACTTATGAATTTCAATCGTTTCAGTTAATGATGCTGGATCATGTGAAGCTATTGTATCATTAAAAAAAAAAAAAAACTACTCATTCTGTTTCCATCTTTTTCCAAAGTTACTACATGCCATTGATAACTAAGTAAATTCTTCAAATATCTATAGAATCCCTTAGGTTTTCGTTTTTGCCCACTAATTATATTCTGTTTGTAGCATCATTCAGTGACTGCAATTCACGTGTCCAATACAGCTAGATTGTGCTATAGGCATTTAACAGAGAAGCAATCACCTAGTCTAGTAAATATAAAGTTCCACGTGGATTCGTTACTATCTACCTCCACTGCTTTAAACATCTCACAATTATATTTGTTAGCACACAAGTATGACAAGCCTGACATATGTAAAACTTGTCTTGAAGGGCCTCCTCAAGATGGCATGAGTATAATGTTGTTAAAATAGTTAGGAAATAATTGACGGATTGTGATATCATTATTCTTGGTTGTTAGTTTATACTTGTTGATTCTAGTTTCTTTTTTCTGTAGCCCAAACTTTGATTATAAATACAGTATGAGGGATAGGAATAATTTATCTCTCTCTTATTTTTTTTTATGTCTAATTCTTTATTTTTGTCTCTCAACTCTTGGTCTCAAAGCCCTTTTTTTATTTTTCTTTTTTTTTTCCCAAAAAAAAAAAAGACAAAAACAAAACAAACCCTAGCCATCGCAGTGGTTCATAACAAACCCTAGTCGCCGCCACAGTTCATCATTGTTAGCGAGCTTTCCGGCGGTCGTTGTTGATCGGTGACACGTCCACCACACTCGCCATCCACTAGTGATTGCCACAGGCAAAGGCCATCTGTTGACATGGTCTGATGCACCTGCACGAACAACTTAGTCTTTGGTGAGTCAGATCAATGTGATCTGTGTCTCCAACGTGTGTTGGCGCGTCCATTGGTAGTTGATCTCTGGCGACCTTCTACATTAGTTGTCCCTCCCTACTTATCCTCTTCTTAGGCTTGGTTGATGCATTTGAATGCTACTTGAAGTTCAATTCGTGTTTCCTTTGATCGGCTCACAGACTTCCCAATTTTTGGATCACCAAATCTGATGTTTGGTGTTTTACAGTGCCTCGACTGATGCTATTGTCTCGAGTCCTTCATGGTATTCTTATTTTTTCTCTTACTCGCTTATTGTTGCTCGTTCGATTGTGAGCTTGAGTACTCCCTGTTATGTTTTGAAACCTCGTCCACAAACGTGTACTCTGTTATTTTTTATCTGATTTGAGTTGTGATCTCTATCTTGTTAATGGCTATTAATCCGTCTACTGTCAAGACTACTTCAGATCAAAGTTCATCACTTGTTCCTGTGCTTGCTATTTCAATTGAAAATTTTCGAAAATCATTGTTTGTGAGAAATTGAATGGAGTTGCCAACTATTTATGATGTGAACCCTTGGTCGAATGCCTTAAATTCACGATCAATTGAATCAAAAAACCCAGGAAAGCTAATATCAAGATCAAAGAATGAAGAACCAAGACCCGTTGATTTC
>JAVXUM010000021.1:19635307-19649316 GCA_035590655.1 Pouteria glomerata
GTTTGTTTTGGTTTGGTTGCCTGATCCCAAGATTGTCCCCCCCCCCCCCCCAAAAAAGAATAAAAAATAATAATAATAATAATTTTCAAACTTAAATATATAAAAAAAAAATAGATATGCGACGTAACAAGTCAATAGGAATGACTGTCAAATAGGTGTCTAAACCTTAAACCCTTAGCTCAAACTTAAATTTATGAATCTGGGAAAAAGCTGATTCCAATTTCTCAGTGATGTCCTTCGTCTAATTGCCAGGTCAATGCATTTCAAATAGACAGATCTAGTTGTCCAAGTAATTGGGTTTCAAGTACCATAATAATAACCCCGAGACATTGACTCAGCGTAGCTATTGTTTTCAGTCACAATATATCCATTGGGTAAATTTGGATGGATTCAAACAAGTGGATTGTAAGTTCAAACTACAAATAAAAACACAGCAATATGCTATTAAAATTTGTGTAACAAAAGTCTAAATGACCTTGACAAAATCCAAATATCAACTGTAACAATCAAATAATTAAATACAAATGATTTCAATTTAAATCCATTAATCAGCAATTTCTGTTATCCTTAATTGATCAAAATCTAGGAAGCACGGATACTCCAAAATGGGTGCCGTATCCGTATCCAATATGTATCGAATACACATATTCTTCGGATACTTTAAGATGCGTATCGGATACGCCAAATGACGTATCTCATTAGTTTATTATTTTTCTTCAAATATATAATTAAGACAATCCTGATTTGAACTGCTAAAACTCTTAAAATTATAAAATCTTATGACTTACATTTTGTTATATTGTGTATATTGAATTATATATTAAATTAACTTTGTTGTGAATATTATATTCATATATATAACTAATAAAAATATACAAAATTTATAATTTTTGGCCGTATCCGTATCTTCATTTTTTTAAAATTGTCGTATCCGTATCCGTACCCGTATCTTATCCAGATCCCGTATCCATGTACATGCTTCTTAGATTCTGGTGGAGTTGGATTACAAAGTTGGAATAGAATTGGGTTAAAATAGTTAATAGAGTACAGATAATGAAGGGACAAAATTGAGTTAAATTGAAAAAACGAAGAATAAAGTAGTCAAAAAATGTTTTTCAAGTATTAGAACTTTTTATAGTAGTATAGATTATTTTATTTTATATTATAATATGGTATTTATAAGGTGTCATTAAAGCATTTCATGCATACAAAATAAGCTTTATGCGTACTTATGTGCTAAAATTGAATTGCTAAATATATTTGTATAGGTATTCAATTATATATATAAAACATATATTACACCCTTACCCAAAATTCTTTGTCAAGTGTCTAGTATCCGACAAGGATATATTATACATTTAGAAGGGTTCATATAATACAGCTTCGAAGCCAACCAAATGATTTAAAACTCCTTCCCTAACTCTTTTGAAAGAAAATTCCTCATCATCTTCTAAAATCTTCGCATGACAGAAACAGGGGTAATGAACATGGATAAAGAAATATGTTGGTAAATTAAATAATATCCTGTTAATAAGAGTGACTCTAACCCCACCACTGCTGCAAAAAAATGAAATGAAATGAAAATTCCTCATCATCTTCTCCAGCCTTCCTTCAAAGAGAATTAAGAATAGTGAGGATAAAAAAATATGTTTTTTAATTTAAAACCCCAATTGTGATTTCTAATTTCCAAAAACTCCTCTTGAGTATTTCCATCACTTCAATGGCAAATGGTCCACGCCTTTGGCTTTGAAAGGAGAGCCAAGCGGAAGATCTAAATATGTCTAGGGTAAAGTAAGCAGCCTTGCATACCAGGGCAACTTCCAGACTCACCATGTCATCCACCTGAAATGCACTTATTATTGCTATTCTTGTATGTGTTTTAAGTATGTTCTTGCGGTTTGGCACCCATGGCTAGCCTTAATATTTATGTTGTGTGCCTGCCTGTGGCCTCAGTATCTGTGGGAAATAAACTGTGAATTGTTGCTTGCATTTTGGCTTAACATATTTTAGGTTATTTTTACCCTCTCTTGGTAAAGGGTTCTGCAAAGGCATTTTATTTACACTATTGTTGGTTTATACATTTTCTAAATTTTTGTGCTCTTAGAGCAGATTCCATTTTTTTTTTCAAGGAGACACAGTTATAGATAATATGATTTGGCTAATCTTCTATTGATCTCCTTGGTCACTTTTTAGAAGTTCTAAATGATGTATTCCGTTGCATAGTTGCAGCATATGATTGTTTCCATTTTGCAGAATGGCTTCCTTGCTCCACTGAGAATCATTGGTGATATTCAGTCTTTGCTGTTGGCACTTATGTGCAATATTGCACACATATACTTCTCTAAGAAATCTGCTGGTCCTGCCAGTTTAGATCATATTGAACAAAGCCAAAGATTCTGCTTTGTTGATGCAGCCATTACATTCTGCAAACTTCAGCATCTGAACCCCAATGTCCCTATCAAAACTCAAGTGAGTTGAATCTCCCACTTGCAAGGAAATGAAACTTCACAATTGACATTTTTGTTGGTTTATGCAGTTTGTAACACTTTGTTTTCTCTGACATTTTATCTTAGATTGAATTGATCGTGGCAATGCATGATATGCTCGCAGAGTATGGGCTTTGCTGTGCAGCCGGAGATGGTGAAGTTGAGGAAGGCACGTTTCTTAAACTAGCAATAAAGCATCTATTGTCCTTGGATATGAAGCTGAAATCAAATTGTCATTCTTTAAACAAGGGACTTGGGGCAAAGCAATGTGATGAGCAGCTTTCCCACAATAAGAATGTCAAAACATCTCCAGATAAATCAAAGTCCGACACAGTAAATGTTGCCTCAGATACATTGACTGTTACCACGGATCAGCCCAAGATAGATAAAAGCAATATTATGGAGAAGGATGCTCCTGAAGGAGTGCCTCCCAAAGGCCCTTTATCTCATGAAAGTCTGGAGAACGAAAATTCAGGACTGGAGTGTAAATGCAGTGGTGAAGGGCCCAATGGTGTGTTTCATAAAGGAGAAAATGCAAGCAGACAATTAAATGAATTTCACAGTGAACTAACTGAAGATGAAAGGGAGGAACTTGAGTTGGGAATTGATAATGCTTTGGATCAATGCTTTTTCTGTTTGTATGGTTTAAATCTTAGATCAGATCCATCCTATGAGGATGATTTAACGCTTCACAAAAATACTAGCCGTGGCAATTATCAGACGAAAGAACAGTGTGCTGATGTTTTTCAGTATATATTGCCTTATGCAAAGGCTTCATCTGTCAGTGGATATTCTGTTCCCTTCTTTCTCTTTTTTTGGGATCATTATATTAGCTCTTTTTCTTTAGAATGAGTTCATTGCTGAAGTTTATTTGGTGATTTTCTCTTGTCAGATCTTTATCTGACTGCATAGCATTTATATGTTGCAGAGAACTGGATTGGTAAAGCTTCGGAGAGTACTAAGAGCCATACGCAAACATTTTCCCCAGCCAGCAGATGATGTTTTGGCTGGAAATGTAATAGATAAGTTCTTAGATGATCCTAATATATGTGAAGATAAACTTTCAGAGGAGGCAGGATCCGATGGGTTTCTTGATTCTATCATGAAGATTATATTTCCTGATGGGGGAAACCTCAAACAACTCAACCCATCATCATTAGGGAGGTACGCATCTATAGTTAGGTATTTGTCATTTAATTAATTTCTTCAAAACAGATGCTTTATAGACTGTTGCTACATGGAACAATTTCTATGTTATCAACTGATTGCAGCTCTGACCCATATTCGGAGGTTTATTGCAACTTATACTACCTTCTCGCTCAGTCTGAAGAAATGAGTGCAACTGATAAATGGGCTGGGTTTGTACTCACAAAGGAAGGGGAAGAATTTGTAGAGCAAAATGCAAAACTCTTCAAATATGATTTATTGTACAATCCTTTACGATTTGAGAGTTGGCAACGGCTTGCCAATATTTATGATGAGGTGATTTTGCTGTCAAATGTCTTTCTTATCTTGAATGATGCAGAAAAAGGGAAACTGAGGAAACTTTCTTATCTGGTTTGATATTCTCTTCATCAATTTGATTGATGAAAATTTCCATTGGTTTTATGTGTGCAGGAGGTGGATTTGCTGCTAAATGATGGTAGTAAGCAGATAAATGTTACAGGTTGGAGGAAGAATGCAAAATTACCTTACAGAGTTGAGACAAGTCGTAGGAGAAGTCGGCGCTGTCTATTGATGACTTTGGCTTTAGCAAAGACATCAATTCAACAGGTTTTGCTCGGTCATTTTGTTGGTTTAGAAGACCTTCAGCTATCGATGTTCAAATCTGTTTAGAATTTTCACCCTTGCTAACTTATGGCGAATTGAAGAAATTCAAATTCCACAACATACAGTTTCTACACCTAAGGCATGTCATGGTATAGTTTTAGTGTTAGTACGCATTAGGTTCATCATGATCAGTAATTTTGAATGGTCATCAAACCAACTTGTTAGGCCATTTTAATAACTTGACAAAAAACCTTGTAGGTTTATCTTGTGTTGGATTCTGCACCCGCAAGTATATACCACATAACCTGTAAAGTTGCTTCACAATATAAATACTGCATTTATGCTTGGATCTGCTTGTGAAAGATCAGAATGAATGAGAAAGATAATGAATTTAGGAAAAAAATGAACTAATGCTGGAAGCAAATATGACATTGGTTTTTTTCTTGGTCCTTAATGTGTAATTTTATTCTATGGTTGTCAGCCAGTTGATATTTTTTGTTTCGCCGCAGGGTGAGATACATGAATTATTGGCATTAGTGTATTATGATGGCATTCAACATGTTGTTCCATTCTATGATCAAAGATCTGTTTCACCCTCAAAAGACTCAGCACGGATGATGTTCTGTCATAACTCGATGAGACATTTTGAGAAGGCCTTTGCCAAAAAGTATTTCCGTTTTTCCCCCTTGCCCTTTTTTTATTAATTTGCTATTCTTTTCAAATATGAGCTGAACTTACAAATCTGCTGCTTTCTATTTGCAGGGAAGATTGGTCTCATGTATTTTATTTGGGGAAACTCTCTGAAAAGCTTGGATACTCTCATGAAATTTCATTCCAATATTATAATAAGGCTATTGATTTGAATCCATCAGCAGTAGATGCCATCTATAGGATGCATGCTTCACGCCTGAAGTTACTTTGCACATGCGGCAAAAAAAATAAAGAGGCTCTAAAGGTTTTTACCATGTGAAATTTGTCTTTGATTTCATGATGGAATTGCCTTCCACTCATTTTTTGTTGTTTCTAATTTCTGTTCCTTCAAAATATATTTACTTATTGTTTCTTCTTTTTTATGTTTTGTTTGCCTACCATGTGAAAGATGTCTTGTACAAGATAGTTGCATCCAAATATGGATGCATGTCTGCATAGTCACGCAATGACTTTGATACTGACAAACATGCACGCAAGTGCACACCTATACATGATTATAGTTATTTGTTTCTTCATCATGAAATAGCTTTACCTTTATTACTGGCAACATTTTCAACTGCACCAGTGATGGTGCAAAAGAATCAGTACTACAAATTGTTTGCTATGATTGTTTTTTGGTCTATCTCAGGTTGTTGCAGAATATTCCTTTAGTCAATCAACAAAGGAGACTGTCATGAACATATTTAGTAGAATGGGTCCTGAAATTCCAATGGATGATGGGGATAAAAGCATACAAACCAATCCCAAGGATTCAGAGCTAGTATATTTACATCAGTTGGAAGAGGTGTGGCGTGTGCTTTACAGTGATTGTCTTTCCGCCCTTGAAATTTGTGTGGAGGG
The DNA here is from genome assembly GCA_035590655.1 of Pouteria glomerata. NCBI lineage: Eukaryota > Viridiplantae > Streptophyta > Magnoliopsida > Ericales > Sapotaceae > Pouteria > Pouteria glomerata. The sequence continues at coordinate 19,641,115 of JAVXUM010000021.1, forward strand.
AGACCTCAAACATTTTCACAAGGCCAGATATATGCTTTCCCAAGGGCTGTATAGAAGGGGTGAGAATGGGGATTTGGCCAAGGCAAAGGATGAACTTTCCTTTTGCTTTAAGTCATCTCGCTCTTCCTTTACAATTAATATGTGGGAGATTGATAGTATGGTAAAAAAGGGAAGGTAAATTCCTTACACTATCTTTTTCTATAACTATTACTGTTACACAAATGGACTCTAGAAAGAAATATTTTATTGCCTGGCTCCATGAAGTAATTAGAAGGAAAACAAGAAGTATTTATGACTTAGGTTGAGTGATTGAAAGAAAAAGGGGAAGAGGAGTGTTTGGTGAAGCCTCAAATTTCATGAAGCCTTTTTTCTTTCTTCCTATAATACTCCTCAATTTCCTATAATTACCTATTACTAACTACAACTTACATGGTATTGTAAAAAAAAAAAAGTTTTCATAATTGCTACATAATTCAGTAATTTCATTTTTATATATTTTTGTCTTCCTTAAATGCCCTTTACTACCTATTACTTTTATAGTTTTTATTTTTTATTTTTTTCAATGCCTCTTAATCATATACTAATTACTTAAATACCCATAACCACTTGTTATTTATTTGCCAATTTATTTTGTTCAAAATAAAAAAATTTAACAAAAATCACACTTGTAATGTGTTCACCCACTTCTAGTAAGAAAATGGTGATATCACTGAATTGAAATGACAACTTTTTTGTAATTCAAAAACGATTCCTTATGTATTAATAATAAGCTCATTGAAAATGATTATGGAGGTGTAAAATGATTCTAAATGCTGTGAAAGAGCAGAAATGAATTGAATTTCACTTGTTGATTGGGGGACTGGTCCCAGTAACAATTGGTGTTTTTCCCTAGCTGTAACTTTGGGCTACCATGGAGACATGCCGGCTTCAAATCACATTGTCTATACATATATTAAGAGAGAAAGGGGGGAAGGGGGGATTCAGGCCCAAAAAAGAAACCGAACTTTCGATGGGGAGAGGATCCAGAGCATGTGTTCCAGGAACTTAAGGAGAAAGTCTACGAAGCACTGGCTCTGGCCATGCCAAATGTGCAGAAGCTGTTTGAAATCAAGAAAGACGCTTCTGTTCATGCTTTGGTAGCCATTTTATGGAAAGACGTCCAAGTTGTCATTTACCCCAGTGAGATGTTCAATACAGCCGTCTTAAATTATCTCACATACGAGATGTACACGACAGTGCTGGTGTGGAAGACCGGAGGAGGGAGGGAGGGAGGAAGGGAGGAAAAAATGTTAGTGCTTTTGGTTAGCTTCTGAACTATAATACGATGCACAGTTGATGTATTATTCCTTCTCTAAATTTCAGGCGTAAAACACCAGGTCTTTCTGGTAACAGAAAGCTTCTTGAAGTTCACTTACCAGAAAGCTCTCGCAAATTTATTACTTGCATCCGGAAGTATATTCTGTTCTACTGGAAACTATTAGAGGAGATGGGAGACACCTGCACGCTTGACCGGGCCCACATCTCTCTTCGAGCAGATAAGCGGGTACAACCCTATTTTTACTTAAAAGATTTGCTTGATTAGATGCGTTGTATTAGCACTTGCTATCACTGTCAAGTAAAGGGATTTTGAGGCTGTTATCTGTGTTAAGTAGATTCATGGAAGTCATGGATCTCGAACTAGAGCAGAAGAAAATCATCTCTTTTGTTATCTTTTGATCCTACAGCCCTATTTTCCGTTAGACAAATCTGTGCTTCAGTTGGTTATGTTGTTGAGCAAGGGTTTCTTTGTTAATTTTATCCACAGCTTTTTTCCGTGGGCTGCATGTTTCATATTAGTTGATCAGTATGTCTAGTTAATTTTTATGATGTGATACTTTAATAAGAAGCTGTTGCTTGTGTTGCAATTTCACGTGTTGTTCAGCTAGTCTCTTGTTTTTTAATCCAAAACAAATGGTTCCTAACTTCAATGATAAATCCAGTTCTCCTTGTGCCTTGAAGATCTTGTTCCAGTAGCTCTTGGCAGGTATATCAAGGCTTTAATTTCATCCATGCGTCAAACTGAGAATGTTGGCTCTGGTGCTGGAAGCAGTTCTGAACATATCTTGGAGAAAATTTTCTCCTTGTTTGTGGAACAGATGAACTTATGGTCAGATATATGCCATTTGCCCGAGATCAATTGCCCAGAGTTATCAGAGAATAGCTTATATGGGTAAGTAATTCTGATACAGTTTCCGAAGAATTCTGAACCATGTGCAAGAGCAAATTGGTCAAGTATATTTTAGTTTACAAGAAATCTGATAAAAAAATTTACAAATCATCCCCATGCGATTTGTAATTTTTAAATATTATAATTAATCAAAACATTCATTGAAAACATATGCACTTGTTTCTTTCATATCATTGCCTCACCTCTCTTTTTATTTATTGTAGTATCTGTTAACATTCTACTGGGTCATGCTTTTTTGTTTAGACTACCATTTTTCTTGCCATATGACAATTCTAGTGTTCTGAATTGGCTATGCTATTGAAATAAGGTCTTGCTAAACAGTGCCCTAAGGGCATTGGTTAAGGATTAATAATACGACGACACATGTCCAAAACACTCATTTGCTCAAATTTCTAAAAATAAATTACAAATACCAAATTAACTTATTATCATGCAAAGACACCTCTATGTCACTTATCAAGTCCCTTAAAGGCACTCTTTAGCATTTTCCTGCAGTGTTCCTCGGGCTGTATGCATCTTGCCAAATGCCAATTCACATGAATAAAATTTTCTGACATTTTCAGTTCGTCTTACAGATATCTCTACCAATATATCCAGTTATTAGAGAGAAATGTCAGGGTGGAAGTACTAGAAGGAATAAGTGAAAGGATACGAAAGCGCTTTAAGAACCTGAAGTTGTCAAATGGTAACTGTACTCAAGTTTATAAGCATATCTCTGTTGCTTGGTACCGATCACTTTTAATTAGCTTGGCCTTGATCACACCATTACATTCTGGACTCTCAAATGAGATCGAAGTCCTTAATCCGTCAGATATGGGTTCAGAGAGTGGCCAACTGCTTTGTGTTGATCTGCAGACAAATGAGCTGTGGGATTCTTCATTTGAAGGCTCAAACCATCTGAAGTATCTTGAAACAAAATGGAAGCCCTTATTGTGTAAAATCAAAAATGTTGTGATCAAGAAGGCTTCAGAGCAAGATCTGGAGATTGCTGCCACACTACTTAGATGCTCGTACAACTTCTGTAGGGACAACTCTTGTGCAATGCTCCCATCATGTGTAAACCTATATGTGGCACCAGTTCAGTTAGCAACTGCTGGACACTTCTATCAGGCCATGGATGGGGTAAATGTTCTTGAGCTGAGTATTCAGCGAAAGCTTCTGTCGTGGGCATACACACTATTGCATGGCCATTACGCACACATCTCGGCAGTTATAAAGTATTGTGAAGAAAATGTCAAGGTATTTAATCAAATAATCATGTAGAGGTATTTGGTTGGTATGTAAAAGTACAATGTAAACTGCTGTGGACATCAAAAAATGCTGTCCTAGAGCTTCTCTCTTACTGTCAAGGATTGAGAAGATTATATCATTAGCACCAGCAAGTGTTTGGATCTAAATTATGATTCTGCCCTTCAATTTTGCAGTGACTGTTGTGCATGTTTTTGTGGCCTATTCAATAAATTTTCACTTCAGTGTGCGTGGAAGTAGCCAAAGCAGCTTTGGGATTGGCTCTTTTCTTAGATGAGAACATTATTTACAGTTGTGTGTACAAGGAGTTTACAAGTTAAGGATACTAATATCTCTTGGGTTGTGTTCTTAATATTGCAGTCAAAGATGAAAAAAGGAACTGGAAGTTCACCAGTGCCCTCAAATACAAATACGCCTGTTGCTGCAGCTTCTCATACAGGTGTGCATTTGCCATATAGAATTTGGTCTTTGTTTTGTCATTATTCTGACTAAGCTTATTTTCTATTTGCTAGCACTAACGAATATTTTGTTGACATATATGCATCATAATTACAAAAATTCACTATTACCCCTACGAATCACATTCTTTTACCCACGTTCCAGAATATAGGACACTAACTTTCCAACACACTAAATTTAACGATTTGAAAAGATAATGCGTATATTATATTTTCGTTAGAAAAGACCTTTGAAACTAATGAATTAATAACAAATCATGCGATAATAATCAATGAGTTTAAGCTTTTATGAAAGCATAATGAGTAAAAATTTGTATCAAACAAAAAGTACACTTAAGTTTCATGAATATTTATATTGTTTTATTTTTGTAACTAATTTAAAAAAAAAAACGTTATTCACTATTTTATACTAAAATATTTTAATAATTTAGCGATTCTATGAGAAGTCTGTCTCCTATCTTATTTCATTTTAGAGAAGCATCCTGTGTTCCTATTTTCATTCCATGTACTGAAATGGTCTATGCTCTAGATAACATTGATACATGTTGACATGGGCCAACTGTTTGTTTAGAAAAATTGAAACGGTACCATATTTTAATATTCTTTCTTGTTCTATACACAGTCTATGCACATGCTTGCGTAGTTTTGAGAACCCTGTTTCTGACTTGTCCTGTGTTTCATCACTCTCTCTTGAATTTACAGGACTCCCCTGAAACATTGTATACAGAAGTGATTATTTTCCTTTTATTCCTTTCTCGACTGTCGTTAGTGTGTTTTTCTGATCGTACCTAGTCAATGCTGTTCATTCACAATGCTGATATTGTAGGTGGTGGAAAGGATGGAGCAAGTAAATGCAGTGAAGTGGAGGCTGCTCCGTCAACCATTGCGGTGTCTGCTTCGTTGCCTAGAAGTGAGAGCACACAGAAGGTCGTAGCATCTGCATTGCCTGAAAGCGAGAACGCACATGCCCTGAGCATAATTTCAGCTGGTGAAAGCCATAAGAGTATTTCAGCCACTCCACTTCTGCTTCACTGTAACAAAACTACTACGGAAAGGAGTGATTTGGATATTGTGCAGGATGGAGCAGATCTTGGCAAAGGTTGACTCTGTTTTCATCTCATATTTCTTTCGTGTGCAATTATCAGGACAATTCCTTTGTCTGGGCTCCTCCGAGCGCTTTGTAACTCCTATAGTGATGTATAAATACCTGCATGCATTTTTCTTTTTCTCCCCCCCCCCCCCCCCCAAAACCCAAGTTTTTTTTTTTTTTACTTACCTGGGGATGGTGGTGGTGGTTTTGGCTTTACTGACAAGCCTATAATGTATGCCAGTACGAGGGTTTTCTTTTCATTTTTCTGGGAATGTAGGAAACATTAGAATTTTTATCAAGAGCTGTCATGAATGTTCATATATGATACATGTAACTACTGTTCATATCAAGAGCAAGCACAAAGCCTTTGTATCTGATTACTTGATGGGGTTTGCAAAGGTATAAGAGAAATCATAGGGCAGGTTTCTCAACCCTAGGAAATTCAAGATTTAGATCTCTAAATTTTTTCACTATTAACAATTCTAGGTTTTTATTTATTTAGAATAACTTCTTGACTATTTGTGTTTGTACTCGTTAGGGTAACTAAGTAGATTAACACACCCTCATACTAATTATAAATTTTCATTAAATTGCATTAACACTCCTAATAAGCTGCAACACATTTACTATAACTATGCGAATGTGTACCATTCTTAATTTTTTTCCCCTCTATTTCTATTCTATTTCTCTACAAGTTCTATATATGTATATTGCATTGATAGATGAACAAAAAGTACACAAAAAGAGTACCAAAAGTGGTTCTTTTCTGTATTCATTTTTTTTTTCTATATTAGTACAGATAAATTTTAAGTTTCTCTCAAAGATCAAATTTTATATGGCTCGTGTTGATCACATTTGCATAATTTTAACAAAAGTGGTAATCAACTTCAATGTGTTTTATTTTCTTATGAATATCGGATTGTAGATTGACATTAGCTTAGCTATCACATTGTAACTCTATAATTGTGAATGGCTACTCCTCGAGCAATTGATGTATCTAGATTAACTCACAAAATGTGCATGCTAGCCGTTACCTTGTATTTCAAATGTGCACTTCCCACTTCACATCTATATACACTTGAGCCAAACTGTGTTCAATGTCCTTAAAAAAAAAAAAAAGGTATCTTAAATCCAAACGAACGCATCCTAATAATTGGTGTGGGTGACTTTAAAATTGATTCATCACATTTATAGCAAAAGGAATATTTAATCTAGTCTTTTTGACTATCACATAGTTCAACTTTTCAATTAATGCCCTACAATGACTAGGATCATCTTACAAATTTGTGGCAAGTTTCATGTTTGAATATATTGGGGTACCGATTACCCATGGGATACAATCCTTTGCAGAAAGCAATACTTATGCATCATTGAGCTACTTCAATATTCAAAAAAATATTTCAACGGATCAAATCCCTTGTGTTGAATTTGCCAAGGAGAAATGACTTTGGGTTAATAATGCCTTGGATAATCAGGACATATCTAGTTGACTAAAATTTTATGTTTGGATCTGCCAATTCTCAGAAAATTACAAGACGTCATCACTCATGCAACTTGCCTAAATTATCAAATTGAAAAGCAAAACAACAATCTGAAAACGTCCAGGCACCATACACTGTAATTTATTAGTTTCCAATAAAGATGATGAGGTTCTAATACACCAACTATTATTAATAAATCTACTCAATCAGACAACTGTTTCAAGGGGCAAAGAACTCTCAACTTCCTTGGAAGCAGAATTCCTTTCTGCAACAACTTTTGACATTCCAAACATCTGAAACATGAACAACACACATCATTAATCAGCACCAAACATGATTATCAAGATTCAAGAGTTAAAAGGTTAAGTTGGATCTAACCTTCTGGATTGTTTTCTTGAAGCAAGTCTTGTGTTCATCCATTGATGCATGAATAAACTCGTCGATGTGATCCTTTACATCCTCCAAGAAAGTAGCCTCTTCTGACTTCTTCTTCCGACATGAGGCCATGGCTGGATTCGTGGTGGCAGGTGCTTGATGCTTTTCAAGTTGACTTTTCTCCATTGTGTTCCTCTTTTACAACAGAAGAGTTTAGACTTCGGTTCAGTGACAGATCCAAGACTCGATGCTTGTGGGGCGAGCTTGAAAAATTATGGAAAAGAGGGACTTATCAATTTTTTATTTTTATTTATTTATTTATTTATTTCAGGGGTGTGGGGGGAGGGCCGTTAAGTGGTGTTCAAAATTTTTGTTAAAATTGCATTAATGCACTAAGAATTTTCTGAAGCTTGGAGGCCCTAGATCTGTCACTGCTTCAGTTGGAAGTTGGCAGCCTAACTAAAGCAAGTGCCAGTATGCAAGCACAAAGTACAACAAAATGCAAGCACAAAGATATGGAAACATAAATTAAATTGAGTAAATTCAAAATAGATCATTAAAAAAAAAAATATTATATAAAAAAGAGGATACTCCCTAGTAGAGAGAGAAAAATTTTCTCAAACCATGTATTATGAATGCTTAACTTTGCTTAGACAGATGCCCACAAATAAACTGACAATGCGTGGCAAGTTTTCATGCACCGACTAACATTACCATGTTTAGGGTGGGTAATTCTTTTAGTTGCTTAAAAGTGATAAAGTTAGAAACTCAAAAAACTACAAATTGAGGAGGCACCTTCACATATGTATACCAAATACGGATGTTGCTACCACCAGAGTCCTTAACTGCTGCCAGCAAGAAACAACATCAATACCACTACTGCCATTGATGCATGCTGTAAGCCTAAACAAACCCAAGGTAGATAGTGACCCAAACTTGAATGGTCTCAAGTTGTAGACCCCTAAACCACAAGAAGCCAAAAGCAAGACTCATTCGAGGGCTCCACATCTTATTTTCTTGCTTTTGGGCACTGTTAGTGTGAAGAAATAAGGTATTGTGAAGAAATATTCTTCTAATTATTGTATTTATTCTACCGAATATATACAAGTAGAAACTAGCTAAAACAGGAAACCGATAAATCAAATCCCCACAAATCAGGGATTAATATAACTACCAAAAATATATATTTATAGCTGTATTTCTCACACTCCCCCCCAAGTTGGTGAGTTTGAAATGCCACACCTGTCAGCAGTGCCGGCCCAGGGGTGAGCCCAGCAAGCCCTTGGGCTTGGGCAACACCAATGGGCCAGGGCAACAAAAATT
>JAVXUM010000021.1:19714022-19725204 GCA_035590655.1 Pouteria glomerata
CACGTGTATACTATATTTAGTTTTAGGTATATTTTGTCAATTTAAAAAATATGAGCTTTACCAAAACTGACGCTTCATAAGAAAATGAACTTCACCAAAATTTCGGTGTTCATGAAAAGTCAAGTACATTAAAGAGGTGAAATCAGAGAAAATGGTTATTATTAAAGAAACCTAACATCATATAAGAGTAAAACCCTCAACTTTAAAACTTAAGTACTAAGACGAGGGAAGTCCATCTCTATTATGAACTGATGTGAGACAATTTCTAATAGTATAATATATTAAAGAAGTCCAACAACACATAAGAATAGGATTTCGACCTTAAAATTAAGTGTTAAGGTGTAGGGGATAAGTAATTCTTATTATGGGCCGACGTGAGACAAGTTCTAACAGTTATGTAGTTGCTCAATGTATCCTAGACCAACTGGCCAAGTCAAGGAAACATAGAGGAAAATTGATAAGAACGAGCATGTTGAACAAGTGAGATTGCATGGCAATCAAAACAGAAAGAGGCAAATGCTACTAACCCAGAGCCCCCGGACTCCCATGATCCGTGTAGTATATGAAAATATGGTCGTTGGGGCCACTATCCACAACCTTTCCGCTGCCCCCTTTAACTGCAGTTTTGTTGCCAAGAATTGCAGCAAAAATGTTGTTAACAGTGATATTTTTCCCTGTATAATCCTGGTCGAAGGAGAATGCAGGAACGAGCAAAGAATGAAGTTCAATATCACGAATTCACGAGTTTGGTATCAAGAATGAAAAAGAAAAAAAAAAATAAACCTTGGGCACTCCATGGTACACATCTCTGCCATGTGGGCTGTTGATGATGACTCCAGGCCTAGGGTTTTCTTTGTTGAAGGCAATGTCATCATACATGAAAACAATTATGTTTTCATCTTTGAGCCCACCTTTCTTCAGGATTTGATAGGCGTGACAAACATCAGCCTGGAAAAGAAAGATTTACAGATATTAGTATTAAGGCTAAATCGTATTTTACCATCAATGTTAATCTCCTTTCAGAACAAATACATTTTAAATCATTCTATTTTGCCTCTTGTCTATGTAATTCTACGATATCCTATTACTCGCGAGACCTCGGGTGCGTTTGGCATTAAAAAAAAAAAAAAAAAATTCTATTAATCTATATAAATTCCTACTATGAGATTAAAAAATATTATCTTTTTATTCATAACATAAAAAATGAGACATTAATTTTTTAAATTTTATATAATTTTATATTCATTACTCAAAGCATGAGATATTAACATCTTATTTTATACAATTTTAAACGCCACAGTACACATTGTCCAATACTAATTTTACTTGTCAAAAAAGAAAAGGTTCCTCCTCAGGTCCTAAACCCCGAGCCCTAATCAACTTCTACGACGTTATACAATTGGTCCTTCTCGGCCACCGGAACGACACCCCGGCAACGGGGGTGGGTCCAAGACGTACCTCTGCACTCCCAATGGGTTCTACTACGAATTGTACGCTTTGACTCCAATCAAGCACCGGAAAGACAGATTAGTTTATACAAGAATTGAAAGGGCAACACAAGGGTTTAGTGCTGCCGGTCTGAGAGCCAGGAGCTGGTTGTTTTTCCAAGGTCAGTCATGGCCACGTGGTGCCTACAAAAGGATTCCTACCAGGGGCGGAGCCCTACATGTGGGGCCAGAGGAGGCACCTGCCCACCTAAAAAACACATATATATTATTTATTTTTTATATTATTTTTAATGCTAGACGTGATCATCCAAAAAAAAAAAAAAAAAAAGTCAAATTTTTTTAATCCGATAACAATAATGCCCACCCAATTAAAAAAAAAAAATTTACCCTTGTTGTCACATAATAAAAAATAAATTTTATTTCAATGCACGTCTATAAATGTACAACTAAAACAAAACTAACTCTACTTTTACCCTTCCCCCACTTAAAATTGTCTGTGTCTTACATTTTATTTGGTTACCCAAAAATAAGTTATAAAACCTTTCTTTGTAACTTTTTTTTATGTTATATAATTTTTATTACAATTTAATTTTTTTAAAAATTATAACTTTTAGGCTATTAATTGTATTCACAAAAAAATCAAGGGATTCAAGTCCACTTGGATAAAAACTAGAAAGAAAATTTTAATTTTTTTATTACTCTTTACCAAAAAAAAAAAACTAAATTTTCTTTCCTCTTTTACCGAAACGAAAAGCTTTCATTTAAATGGATGTAAATTATTTATTTATTTATTTATTTTTACAAATGCAATTAACACCTCGAAAAGGTATAACTTTTAAAAAAATAAATTTTAATGAAAAAAGTCATTTAAGACCAAAAAAAATTAAAAACATTTTATAATTAAATAAAAATTTTTATAATTAGTGCTCACCCACGTATAAATCCTGACTCTACTACTGATTTTTACATGAATTTGGGTGCTATGTCAGCTCCATAACTTACAAATAGCATCAGGTAGTACAAAATGTAATATTACAATATTTATTAATTCAATCAAATTTACATTGTTATATCTTGATGTTTCATTAAAACATTTCAAACCTACACACATGGCAAATAGTTAAATAGTAATACTTCTATATTTCTCCTTATTTTTAGAGGGGTGACTCTATTTGCACTTCATACATAAATTCTTACACTCCATTATATTTTTTCACTAAATAAAATCACACAATTCCCCCATTATTGTAATAATTATCTTATATAATTTTAATACTATAAATACCTTTTTACAAAAATTTAATTCATATCAACTTAAAAAATGTAAGTGGAGTATATCTATTTGTGATTTATAAATAGGTCCATCATATAATTTATAAAGTATAGTTAAATGTTGAAAAGTAAAATAAATAAAATAATCCTCATTTTTATATTTATTTGTTAAAAAATTAAAAAATTATTTACATTGTTTTCATAAAAAAGATGCTACAAGTTCTTATATTAGTTATAGAAGTTTAACAATGGCAAGAATGTTTTATCAACCGTGCTTAAATAATTGGTGTCTGAATTAAGAATGATTTGACATATAATAGAGCAGATTGATATCAATTCTTAAAATCTACCCACTATTAAAAATAAAATGAATTAATTATTGAATAGTTTTAATTTTAATAATATTTTTAATTTAAATTTATAAAAAATAAAATAGAATAAGCAGTGAGTTTGTATTATTTTAAATTTCAATAATTAGTATTAATTATTTTTTTCAAAACAAAAATAAAAAATTAAGTAGTTGCCATTTAAAGAATTATAATGGATAATCATAGATAATCAAATTAAAATTGAAAGTAAGAGATATTTAATTAATTATAGTTTATTATTCGTACTTAAATAATTATGTAGATATTTTTTGAGTATAACAAATGAGCAATTATATTCCTTTTTTATTTTTTGTAAATAAAAAATAGAATAAGAGTAGAGTGAACTTTAAAATGATATAAAAATGATAGGTTTGAGGTACCATTTTATAATATTTATAAAGATGTGACAAACATAAAATAAAAAGATAATTTTAAAGTATCTTTAAAATAAATATAATAAGGTAGAATATATATCAACTAAGAGAGTAAAAATAAAATATTCTCTACTAAAATCAAGAATTCATAATCCTAAAAATAAAATTCGATTTTCGATGCAAGAAGTTGGCTAGAATTTTGATGCATCAAAATTGATCAGCTACAATCTTTATAAGTGTACGAGAGGTTTATATGTTATTGATAAATATTATCTTATTTATTTTCAATTTTTGACTTTTAATTGTATGAGTGAACTTATTTGTAATCCACAAATAAATTCTTATAATTCATTTTAATTTTTCATGTTGATATGAATTGAATTTTTGTAGAAAAAAGGTATTTATGACATCAAAATTATACAAAATATCGAATGGGATTAATTATATAATTTTATTTAATAAAAAAATAAAATAAAGTGCAAAAATTTATTTGTTAAGTGAATAGGCTCACCCTTTTTGATGACACTGTCAAATAAAAAAATCAGTGATAAATTAAATGCCAATTAACTAATCAATGAAAAATTTTCTAAACAAAAGTTTAGAAAAGTCTACATTATAACAAATTAGAGGTTTAAAATGACGTTAGGGCCATTTTAGTAATTATGTTAAAAAGGGCTTATTTTGGTCACCTGCTCATCTTAGATGATGTTTCTTTTAAATAAATTTGATTTTCTTTTATACTTTGGTAACTGTATGGTATCGCTATTTTTAAGCATATTTTTGATAGTTTATTTTAAAAAAAGCGAATAATATGCCTAAATGTTATTAAAAGTAAAAAAAAAAAAAAAAAGAAAAGAAAAATCAAGTAAGGGAATGTTTGGAACGGAGTTAAAAATTTATAAGGTAGAAGATTGCCGTCAATGAGATAACAAGTTTATGATACTTATATTTGAATTAAGAGAGTAAATATTAATTAATAATAATTAAATTATGTTTAAAATGATAAACATTTTGAAGGGGTAAAAATTAATTGTGTTTGAAATGAGGATAAATTAAACAGGGATGAAAGTATCTTAAAAAAATTTTATACTAAAATAAATCATCATAATAATTGTTATTTTAATAATAATTAATATTAATAAAATATATGTTTTTTAATATAATTTAAATAAAAATATTAACTATAAAAACTAATTTTATCATAGATTCATATTTCAATAGTAATTTAATTTGAATAATGAGTTATTATTTATTAAAAATTATTTTTATTTTGATCAAATAATTTAATACCTAATTAATTTTAGTTTGATTAAATAAATTATTATTTTATTATATTTATTATAATTATTTATAGGATAATATTGCCTAAGGTTTTACAAGAGTGTAAAAAACTATTTTACGAAATGATGAGAAAAAGATACAATATTTTTATTTCCCCAGTTATCCACCTCTCCTAGAATAAAAATTTACCCTCATATAAAGATAATTGTTATCCCGTCATCCAAACCAATATAATAAGAGTAAAAATTATCCAATTAAAATTAACCCTCCGTCACCCCCAAAACAACATCTCCTAAGAACATTTTTAGTACGGAATAAAAATTTAAGGATAAAATATTACTGAGACAATTATTATTCTGGTAATTGTTATTGGGACAATAAGTTTGTGGTACTTATATTTAGAATAAGATGGTAAATATTACCAGATAATAATTATATTATGTTTGGAATAATAAAAATTTTAAAGAAGTAAAAGTTAATTGTGTTAAGAATGAAGATAAATTGACTAAAGATAAAAGTTAATATTTAATTTTAACAAAATATTATAATAAAATAAATCATCATAATCATTGTTATTTTAATAAATAATTAAATTTAGTAAAAAATATATTAATAAAATATATATACTTTCTAATAAAAATATTAATTGTAAAAAATAATTTAATCATAGATTAATGTTTCAATAGTAATTAATTTTAACAATGAATTATTATTTGTAAAAAATAGTTTTTATTTTGATAAAATAATTTTATAAATAAATAATTTTAGTTTATTTAAATAAATTATTAATTTTAATAAATTATATTAATACAATAGATAATCTAGAAATTATTATTTATGTAAAATAATTTTCATTTAATAAAATATTTTAATGAATTAAATTAAAAGTTAATTTTAATTTGAGAAAATAAATATTTTAGTCATAAATTAATATTTTAATGGCATTAATTTAGTAAAATAAAATAAAATATTTTAATAATAAATTACTATTTATTAAATATTATTTTGATAAAATAATTTAATAATTAATTAATTTTAATTTGATTAAATAAATTATTATTTTTGTAATATTTATTATAATTATTTATAGGAGAATGTTGTTTAAGATTTTACAAGAATGTAAAGGAATATTTTATAGAATAATGAGAAAAAAATAAAATTTTTCCTTTAATCCTATTATCAATAGCAATTATTACCCTGTCATCTAAATTGATTAATAAAAGTTAATATTATTCTAATAAAATTTATTCTTTATTACTTTCAAAATAAATATCTTCTAAAAAGAAAAAAATAAGCAAAATAAGCCAACTTCTTCTTAGCTTACGAAACTACTTTTAGACCTAATTTTCTACAACATAAAAAAAAAAAAAAAAAAGAAATATAGCTGACAACGGGAATGGAATAAGGATCGCAAGGAAAAAAAAATGTCCTTTTCATACAATTCAATTCCTATAATTTAGTTATACATTTAAATACTGGCAATAAAATGAAATGTTATACAAAAAAAAAATAAATTTAAATTGTAAAATAAATTTTCTTTCCTTTTGTGTTTTTAGCAATAGAATAAAATTTTATTTTATTTTCTAACTTAATCAAATAAACAATAATTTTTCATTTTAATTTTTTTTCCCAAACCTTTGCCATTATTTTTTAATTTAGTATTTATTTGTTTCTTTGCAAATCTTTTCTAAAATTACTTTATTATAATAAAAAAATGAAAATTTCTTCTATTAAAATAGAAATGAAAATGAGGAGATAGAATAGAATAAATGTTTACTGTAAATAAGAGTCCTAAACAAGCTAATAAAACAAAAGTGCAAAAGTAATCATTTTATTCTTTTTTGTGAAATTAGGTCTTAGAGTAAAATACAAAGTGTAATATATAATTTAACCATAAGAAAATAAATTCAATATTCTTTTAAGTTTTATCTTTGAATATAATTTTGATACAATATCAATTTAAATTTATTTTATACCACGAATTTTAAATTTAAAATACGACAAATGTTCATAATTATTAATTTTTATATTTTCTTAATTAATTAAATAGTATTATGGTGTATCATTTTTGTGAAAAATAAAAAATTTAAATTATGTTTTTTTTTTTAAACAAAAGTACCATTATTTTCCTGTTCACGGCGTAATTTAAAGCGAGTTTTTAAAATTTTAGGCCACTATGCCGGAATTGGTTGAGAGGTGCGATCACCTGGTGCCTGTAATTCCAGTAACCTCTTGATCCTGCAATCAGGACCGCCCATCTCGTCCCCTTGGAATCGTCATCGTCGTTGCTGTCATCAGCACTGCCGCGACGGAACAATTTGGAAGCTGACGACGGCAGTCTAAACAAGTCGCCAAATGTTTCACGGCAATCGACGGAGACTGAGGCGGACACAAGGATGAGGAGGAGGAGGAGGAGGCTGGCGAGGAAGCGAGTCATGATGTTTTCCGGCGAGTGAGGCTGCGGGGAAGGCTCGAGGAAATTGGTAGGATACTTATAGATACAGAGGACTACGGGAATTAAAGCACACTGACGTTGAATACTGAAAATCGTGAATTGGAGTAATTTTGTTTTGGATGTTCGTCGTACCACCTATCATTACCTGAGTTGATTCATGAATGATCAATTCGGGGGTAGACTTTCTTTGTAGGCTTGTGGCAATTATTCCAAAAGTAATGTATTGTTGAGAATTAAATTCACAAAACAAGACAAAGATTATCTTCCTCTTTAATTCTTCTTCTTTTATTCTCCTTCATGTTGATTGATTGATTGTTTTAGGGCAGGTAAAACAACCCTCATTTGAGAAACGTTTACTTTAAAAGGAATTTAGAATTATAAAAATTAGTATAAATTTATAAAAATCATAATACATTAAATAAAAAATTTTAATTTTATTAAAATATATAAAATTTTGTAAAACTCTAAATAAATTCATAATTTTTGTTTGGTTATCTAGGCTCGGATAATTTTATGCTTTTATGTTATTACTTGTATTGGGAATTTGGGAGCAATGGGGTTGCCATGTCTTATTGGTTGGATTCCATCGTTTACCAAATACTTAATAGGTTGTTATTTGATCTTAATCAGTTTATATTTTCTCGTAGCATCCTTCCTCGCTCATAATGTTTGGATTGTGACATAATTTCTTTAGCATTTTTCAATTATACAAAGATTCTCTTACTACTCTGCCGCCATCCATCCTTTCCCATGTGATGACATTTCATTACCTAAGTTAAAATAATTATGTATTATTTTAAACTTACCATCACAAGTTTAATTATATATATATATTACCTTTAAAAATTAATTTTATTATAAAAAAGTCCCTTTTTTCCCCTCTCATTTAACTCTTTTTTAAAAAAAAAAAAATCAAAATATTTGAGTCAATTTATCTATACCTCGACTAATTTATGAAGAGTCCAAAATTAATGATTAAATAAATCTTAAGTAACACTGAGAAAGCTTGAATTAATGATAATTAAGGAGCAACTCTAAGATCTTATAGATTGAGTTACCACTCAAAATTTAATGTAATTAGTTCTTACCTTTACTTGTTAGAAGTTTTTGATTCTAGTTCAAGGCATATATGCATGTTAAAATTAAGGTAAATGCGGAATAAATTAGTTACGAGACTACTCACAAGATGAATTGTAAAAATATAATTTTTATAAATTTATAATAATTTTGAAAACTCCAAACACACCCATACTAATTTTATTATATTGCATCAGCCGTATCAACCTCTAGACTTTAGTAATTAAGAAGGGATTGAGGGTTTCATTCCAATAGCGAACAGTCGTTTGCTGTGTGAAGCTTTTGTATTATTTTTATTTTTTTTATTTATAATTAACTTGGTTGAAATGTTTAAACTCGACCAAATTTAAAATAATTTTTAAAAATAACTTTATTCATCTTTTTAATTAAAAAGTATTTATGAAAAACGTAAATAAAATCATTGTTATTTACATTGAAACAAACATAATCTAAACTTAAATAAATAAATAATCTAATGTTATATCCAAAATACCGAATTTGATGGGTAGGTAGTGAACCATGGAAGCAACCTCAAAAATTAAGTAAAATCATGATCCATAACCCCCGCGTATACATTTTGCTTTTGGGCCTTGACATCCAACCAGCATACCTTTCCAACCTTGCCAATACATAGCTACATACACACGCATATGTATATATATATATATACACACACACGCAAATAAAAATAAATGAGGGTAAAAATCTGAAATTTGGAATGCTATGCGAAAGTAGTTTTAAATTTAAAGTAGAAAAGTTTGTTTTATTTATATTGAAAATTCTCTGTCATAGCTGATATAATGGTTATGTTTGGAGCAATTTTTTTTCTTTTTTTTTTTTCTAAATCTTTTAAAATCTTTTTAAAACTTAAATTTTTTATTCACTGTTAAATTACGAAACAAATTATAAGATTATAACTTTTACAAATTTAAACAATTCTAAAACTCCCAATACTTCTTTGAATCGTTTGTCTTTTTTTAATTTGATTTTGATTGGTGATAATAATGGGGCAGGGTTAATTTTTAGTAAAAAATTATTAAAAGTTGTTATTGTTACAGTAATTATGTATTTGGTAAACTACCAATTTTTATCACTTTTTTACTCTACTATAGTAATTTAATATGACAGCGGGTCCCACTTTTTTACACTTTTTTGTTTTGCTACAGTAAAAAAACTTTACCAAACACACAAAAATTATCACTTTTCTTTTCTGTTACAATAATAATTTTACCAAACACACAAAAGTTGTTCAAAGTTGTCAAAAATTATATTTTTTTTAACAAACACACCAAAAATATCATTAATAAATTTTAACAAAAAATTACCAAAATTTACTAAAAATTTTACCTTTCAAACGCCCCCAAGGTCACACCGGACAATTGAATCTTTTTGCTTGTTTCGTTTTTTTTTTTTTTGGGAATTGTAATAGATTTTATAGTAAATATTTTTAATTTTAATGATAAACTAATGTTTTTGTTATTAATCCATTGGTGTTTGATATTGTTGATTTAATATCAGCCATAAATATTATAAATTATTGTAATACAAGTGTACAAACGGAAGCTAAAAACACTCAAAATTTTTATCCTCTCATGTGGTGGTTGCTAAAGATAACATTAAGGCTCCGTTTAGAATTATAAAAAATATAAAAAAATGATAAAAATTTTTAAAAATTACTTGCTTTTTTTATTTTACTGTATGAATTACGAACTCATAACTTATTTCACTTTATTTTATTTTATCTCACTTTTTATCACTTCAAACACATTCTAAAAGTATTGCTAATAGTTTCCCTATCCCAATCTCTACTGTTAAATATAAGAATTATTCGTAAAAATACACTATTTGACAGTGCCCCAATCTTTGTCCCTCTCCCTATTTCATATCCAATAATGTATTTGCTTTCTTACATCAAACATGCTCTATATATATCCTTTCTTTACCACAATTCTCTCAATTTTAAAAATAAAACTGTTGGGTTCAAATTTCTAAAAAAAAAAAAGAAATATGTTATGATTTAAAATTTGAAAATATTTATTAAAATTTTAAAATTCAAAAAATATTTATTACAATTAATTAAAATATTTCAAGATTCAAAAACTAATCATTAAATTTATATTTAAAAAAATATTTATTAAAATTAAATAAAATTCATTAAAATATTTAAAAATTCATTAAATATTTATTAAAATTTATATTTTCAAAACATATTTATCAAATTTATATTTTAAAAAATATTTAATATAATTTAAAAATTCAAAAGATATTTATTAAAATTTAAAATTTTAATTGAAAATTAAAAAATATTTATTAACTTTATATTTTTAAAAAATATTTATTAAAATTTAAAAATTCAAAGAATACTTATTAAAATTAATTAAAATATTTAAAAATTCAATAAATATTTAGTAAAATTCATGTTTCAAAAAATATTTATTAAATTTATATTTTCAAAAAAATTATTAAAATTTAAAAATTCAAAGATATTTATTAAAGATTATAAAAATTCATTAAAATATTAATTGATTTAAAATTTGTAAATATTTATTAAAATTTATATTTTCAAAATTGTACATTTGAATTCAAATTGCAAAAAATATCCGTTTGACATTAAATTTTTAACAAGAAAAATACTAATTTTGTTAATTTACAAAATCCACTGATATAAAAAATCTGAACAGAAAATCTACCAAGTATGTAAAGCTAAAAAATAACTCCTTATGCTGTTGAAAATTATTATAACAATGCATAATGGGGATTTGAATTGAAAAACTACTGATAATGTTCTAAGGCCGTTAAAACTTATTAGGGGCCGTTTGGTAACGCTGTAGTTTTTCTGTTTTTGTTTTTCTGTTGTTGTTTTCTGTTTTGTGTTTTCTGTTGTCGTTTTTCTTTTCTGAAATGAAA
>JAVXUM010000021.1:19748549-19774929 GCA_035590655.1 Pouteria glomerata
GGGTTTTAATCAAAATTTGGTTTTTTTTTTTTTTTTTTTTTTTTTTTCCGGTACATTGGTTCCACTGTTTGAAAGCATTTTTCTCTGATTTTTTTTTTTTTTTAATGCAACTCGCGTGCCTAAAAATTTTCAATAGTAATAAAAAAAAG
Organism: Pouteria glomerata; assembly: GCA_035590655.1. Taxonomy (NCBI): domain Eukaryota; kingdom Viridiplantae; phylum Streptophyta; class Magnoliopsida; order Ericales; family Sapotaceae; genus Pouteria; species Pouteria glomerata. Next base: position 19,748,699 of record JAVXUM010000021.1, read on the forward strand.
TAAAAGTTATTAAAAAGAATAAAAAAAAAAACATTTTTTCTTCTGTGTTACCACACTAATTAAGCTGACCAAGTAATTAACATCCTAAAAATCAGTGCATGCTTCCGGGCTTTTCTTGTTCCTATAAACGAACAGATTGATGTTTGGGGACTGCGGACTCCATTCTTGTTCCTGGAATGGATAGGAAAGAATGCAATGCTGGTGTTTGTTTTGGGAGCACAAGGCATCTTTGCAGCATTCATCAATGGATGGTATTACAAGACTCCAGACAACTCGCTAGTGAGTAATTAATTGGCAGAAGTATATATATTTTTTTCAAGTAAATTCCATTAAATTTTGCTTCGACACCACCTGATTTCTGAACCCACAAAAAAAAAAAAAAAAAAAATGATCAGGTTCACTGGATTCAAAGGCATGTCTTCATCGACGTTTGGAAGTCAGAGAAAGTCGGAACACTACTATATGTGATTTTTGCTGAAATTACATTCCGGGGAGTGGTTGCTGCAGTCATGCACAAACTGGGCATATACTGGAAACTGTGAGAAGTGAAATAGTTTGATTTTGATGTCCTATCGGTTTAAATATTACTTACACGAGTGGGTTCCAGAATATGACAGGCATTCATATAATTATTATTCTTTCACGTTTTGTTAAATTACTAACTAAGTTGTGTGAAATTTACTCGAGTTTAAATAATATGTTACTTAAACTTAACTAGAAGATAAACAAATCAAATATGAATTATAATTTAAAACTCGTTATATTATTTTATCTAATTAAGTTCGGCTCAATAAATTAATACTCGACGAGTATAACACAAAATATTAAACTATTAAAGATTGATTCGATAAGAGATTCGATCGAGTTCAATTTAAAAGATAAAGCAACCATTAACAAGACTAATTCAAACACGCTACTATTTGGTTCAATTCATTTCAGTAACAAATTTACTAAGATAAATTTTTGTTATATCTTGAGAGTTATGACATCATGTTTTGATTTGAAATTGACCAAAAATGGTTGAGGAAGTTTTAGTGTAATTCATTGAGTAATTTTTTTTTTTTTTCATAAAATAAAAGTCAAGTTGTAATTCATAGCATCGGTTGATGTTAGTGGGCAGGATTACAAAGAAAAAAGTTCTAGGAACCAACAAAACTTTCACATCTAATGAATCGTCTGCTGATTAAATTTTGTAACAGAGACCCTACTTTGATCCACATATCTTTTTGGAAAACAGAGATGGGGCTCCACTTGGAAATATCTGGAAAATGACAATGACAGTGTAACATATGGGAAGGCTATATGTCGATATAAAGCAACAATATGCAATTATGAGGAAGACAAATGCCCCCGACTGACCTGATAATTTCTTACGAAGACACAAAAGGTCTTCTTTAACATCATAGAGGACCAAAAAAAAAAGTATCATGGAGGACCAAGAGGCAGCAATGTTCCAACTGCCAAATAGTAATGTTTTCCTTAACTGGGTTTTTGTCATCTCTGAAAACAGGGTATAAGAAAAAGAAATACATACAGGGAAGAAAACAAAAATAAATATTAGTAAAGAGGGAGGAGAAAATAGGAGAAATGATAATACTCGTGTTTTCTTTCTGTATGCGAGAGTTTGGGAAATAATTATTTTCTTCTTTTTTTTTAATTTGTGAGCTGAAAAAACAAAATAACAAAAAGGTGCGTTTCATTCTCTGTTGCGTGCAAGTAATTTTTGTTTTATTGTTCTTTATTTGATAAGCAAATTAACATGCACTTTTAAAGTTTCATTTACCAAGTTTTTTTTCTCTCCATTTCTTTTTAACTTCGGATGGATGGAAAAATGATGCTTGGGGCTTCGCTTTTCTTTCCATTTCATTTCTTTTCTCCCCTGTAAAAGTCACAAACACAAGATATATTATCCCATCGTGTGGGAATTTCGCGGCAATAAAACCCAAGAAAATTATTCAACTTCAAAAGAGGTGAAATCTTAAAATTAAATGTAAGCATTGATCCAAACAACCGAAAAATAAAGACCAGCAAACTGTACTGTATTTTATTCCGTAATTTACATAAAAACGTGTTATAACTCAGTAATGCTCTCATTTCAAGCATCCTTGTGAATGCTGAATCACAAATCCCCCATCTTGCACAATTTACTGTCAAAACACACTGCATATAAGCAAGAACCCAGGAAAATGGTTCGGTTGGTGAGCCTAGTTTGATCTTAAGTTACCCACCAAATAACATATCACCTACACTGAAACATCCATAAAATGGTATAGATGACAAGAGTGCTTAATTCCCCTCCCATCCATTCACTATAAAACATCATCTTTTCTTGCTACAAAAGATGTTAAACTAAGAGATCAAACGGCTCAGCCTTTCACATTGTGCATCCTATATTTACAGCTAGTAGACAACTGATTGAAGTATACCGTACAGAGATCTAAGCTGTTGCAATCCAAGTGGAATGGTAGCTTCAGTCATCATCACTCCCAACCCATCAACATCTTCCAAACTGCTTCCCCAATCTGCTTCCTTGGAACAGACATGCCATCCCCTTCGTCAAGTAATACCCTGTAAACTTCCCATTCACGATCTCCAATCATGTGCCTCCCAATCTCAGCCTGGAAATACAATTGAATCAATTTGGAAGCTAAAGAGGGAACCAAAAAAAAATAAACAAAAACAAAGCAAAACAAAAAAAAGGAACATAAAGAATTACTGACAACCGGAGTTGTTTGTCCACAAAAAATGTTTGTTATTTGTTTTTTATGGGAAGAAAAAAAATCTTAGAACATTTAACAAAAACAGAAAATAATTTATTTTCGTGAAGGGATGGTTTATAACAAAATATCCTTCTTCAAGGAGGTTTTCTTCTTCGTTTTTTTTTTTTTCCCAGTTCCAAGTGCTATTGCAGAAGAGGACAAGAAGAGGACAAGAAGGATGATGCATTATTGCTTTCCTAATAGCTACACCATTTTGGTGACTTTGACATCAACTTCTGATCTACAAAAAGGACGTGCAACCAAATTATGTCATGGTCCACCATGCATTGTGAAGCAACCAACTCCAACCAGGCATGCTAATGATGCTCATAAAAGAGGATGGAATATGAAGGAGAAATCCAGAGAACCAGAAACATTAATCCAATTTTGACTTACTACAGTATACAGGTTAGGGAGTACCGAAAATATGCCCGTGTTGAGCATCTTGAGAGCAAGGGTGATGTCATGAAAAACAAGAGGCCGGCCCTTGCCAGATAACTCAACAGGATTTGCTACCAGCAGTTCTGTATCAGGACCCCGGTTCACCAGAGCTACTTTAAGAGGACGCTCTAGCTCCATCCGAATGCGAGAACACAATGCAGTCTGTTTGCTAGGATCAACTATTTTCTTACCATCTGCTTGCATGATAAACAAGTCTACTTCACAATTTAGTTTCTGTTTTGTAGTGAAGCGTCCATAAGAAATCTGTTATACATGATGAGAAATTAATGTTAAAAGCGAATGCAAGTAAGCATCAAAGCATTTTGCTAAAACATAATATGTGTGTGTGTGTGTGTGTGTGTGAACAAATAAAGCAATTAGGAGTTCCAAATGTTGGTAAGCATAGTGCAAGGTAAAGATTTGAATCATTTGATAACTTAGCATGCAAATAATCAACAAGAAAAAATAACACTGAAATCATTCACAAATAGACCAAAGAATAACAGTGAACTTAGCCTGTTAAGAATTCTAGGCCTAAGCATAATGCTAAAACTCAGCCCAATGAGGATCCTAATGTTCATCTCAGCTCAAGAGACTATTCTGCATTAGGCACTGGCACATATCAAACAAATGTTCAACCAAAGTGATCTCAAAAATGGATACGGATTAGAAAGCATCAGACGCCACAGAGCATGCAGAATGCAGTAATTTCAGAAACTCAGCCCAATGAAGGCCCCTGTGAGCATGCAGTAATTTCAGGGCCAACCATTTCTATTTCACAACTAATCATGGCATCCCCTAAAATTGCTTTTAAATGGTCATGCGTGTCCTCCTGTCTCTTCGTTGCATGTAAAAGTTCCCTGAAAAATAAGACAATATTGAAAGGATCATAATCTCAAGCACACGAAGAACAAGATGAACATAATTTTTTTGATAAATATATAAAATTTAAAAAAAGGCAGCATGAAAAGGATGATGAACAAAAATCACAACTCAACCCACAATGCTAAATAGCAATTGTTTCAACAAGAGAAAAAAAAAAAAACTAGGTGAGTCCAGATGGTTTACTCAGTTTACAATTATGATTTCTAGTTTGTATCCTTTCAAATATCAATTTTATCTCATGCCACTACAAACTGTAGATTACGAAATGGGTAATTATAATTGGGAAAAAAAAATATCAAATTGTTCCAACTTCCCACACAATTCACCAAAATTCATCTTGTTTACCGTATGCCACAGAAAATGGGGTTAAAGGCAGTCACCTTATGATGCTTATTTCGCAAAACAAAAATTTTGTGAGACTTGAGAGAATGAAAATCTAGCAAACTTGGGCGTCTTCAGATAGTAATACCCGAATTGGAAACCTACCCCATTCGGCAGTGCTACTCCCCATATAATTATGATAATAATTAAAAAAATATAGAAAGTTCAGAACTCTTTAGCAAATATATCAACAACTAAGGGGAACATAACAATGAAAACTTATGTCCAAATTTAAATAGAAATCAACAAGTACTTCACAGGTCAATGCAAACTAAAGTAACAAATACAAGCAGCACATACACAAGAAAGATCTTCCAAACACATGAAATTCCCAATTGACCAAAGTGCACAAATAGTTTTCATGAAAATTTAATATTGTCAGATATAGTAAATTGTTTATTCAATCACTAATAGTTTTCATGGTATCAATTTTCAGGTTTTAAACGAGATAGTTTTCTGATGCACTTCTGGGTGTTGCAAGTGCGAGTGAGTTTACCCAAGGGGATTGTTTGGGTCAACGGTCCCTAAGAAAATGGGCTTATATTGATTCGTACCTGTCATAGACCAACATCGTCAAAAGCTTACAATGAATTCCACATTCCTATACCTAAATTTAGAAAAGAAGTTATTTTTTTATAAGTGAATTTTTTCCAAACAAAAGGCATGAAAGTAGGGAAACAACACAATATGCACCACAGAACCAAAATAAAAGAAGAGTTATGCGTCTGGATGTTTCAAAGAGGAATACCAATTGATCTGTAGAAAGGCTCATTTCCCCCAAAATAGTGTTACACAAAATGAACAAACATATTTATATACATTCTCCAATTTGCAAAGTGAAGTCTCTACATGTTCAAAAGTCTCTACCAATTGGGCAACGAAACATATAAAAAGGAAATTTCATATATACAGATGATGAGAGGAACGAACCGGCGTTGGTCGGATCATTGAGAAGAACGACGGGGCTTGATTTCTAGAAGACATGGGCCTTGTCTTCGACGAATCTGATAAAAGTTTCACGGATAGTTCCCCCAACAAAATCACAAAATCCCTAAAAATTAGATTTCTCAAGTGCCAATGGATTTCTAACAAACTTAAATAAAGCCAAAAAAAAAAAAAGATGTCAAACAAATACAAACTCCATCAGGTTTAAAGCAACATTGTACAAAAGATTTATAAAAAATTAACAAACCACACACCCAATACTACAGTTGCGAACAGTATGCAGAGAGCTAGAGAAAAAGAGAGTGAAAAGGAGAGATAGAGAGAGGGAGATAGAGAACATACCTCATAGTTGCCGGAGCGACGACGGGGGTGGTGGTTAAATCAGTGTTCGTTTTTGCTGGGTGCCAAGAGCGAAGAGAGGGATAGGGGAAAGACAGAGTAGATATGAACTGCTGCACGCGGGGAAAGAAGGTGATTTGGAGAAAATAAAGTGGCTTAGTTGACGGTCGCCCGTATGATTGAGGCGGTCGCCCAAAACCCTTTTACCGACCGCTTCCAGGCGGCCCACCGTTTCTTTGGCCCCCTTTGCCTTTTTCTCTAGTAGTGTAAGTATCATAAACTTATTATTTCAGTAACAATTATCTCTTAACATTTTTAACCCCAAATTTTTCACTCTATTTCAAATATGTCCGCAAAATTTAAGTATTTGGAATAACTTTTTCTCATTTAACCACATCCCTATCTATTAGTAATTTTTTCATTTAAACATGTTTAATTGTGGACTTTTAATAGAAGGCGGCGTATGCACAATTTTAAAATATTCTACATTAAAGATATTTTTCTTCTATTTTTTTAGAACAATTAAATATTAAAATATTACATGTATACACTCAATTTCAATAAAGTGATATAAGATTGAACCGTTCCACCACAATTCGATAGCAATTCGTTTAGTAATCTCCACTTGACTAACTTAGGAGGTGGGAATGAGAGTTAGGATTGAAAAATAAGTGGTTTAATCTTTAATTTTATTTTATTTTATTTTAAATGACTAAGCACTTGATATCTTTATCTGGTTTGAACCACTCACCTCATTACATTTATAAAAGAAAAGAGGGGTCGCAAGGTGAGGGCCGTTTAGAGTTTTAAAAAAAATTTAGGAAAATAAAAAATTAATGTTAAAATAATATAAAAATAATACGTAATAAAATTTAATTAAAAAAATTAAAAACTTTTAATATTTTTTAAAATCTTTTAAAAACTTTTGAAACTCCAGAAAATACCTTGAGAAAATGTGAGTCTGAATTTGGTCTTAGCTTTCTTCTTGGTTCTCTTCGAAAGAATGAGAGTTAGGAGCGAAATCAAAGTCCCGCATCCCCCTCTCCAACACATGCATTTAAAAGTTGTTTTATAAAAAATAATAAATTTTGTTTTGAATTCTTACAATTTTCTTTAAATTTCATTTTATGACTTTCACTTTCAATTATAATAGCTAAATCATTATATTTTTAATGTATTACAATAGAACATTGTTGTAGAGTACAGTCAAAAAGAAAGATTATGACTTAATTGTTATAATAAGAACTACATAATTTGAATTAAGAGTTACGATAATTGAAAGTTGCAAAGTGTAATTTATTTATTAAAAAAAAAAGAAATTTAGTAATCATTTAAAATATCCATGACTAATTATAATATCAGCAAAGCATGCATTTATTGAGGTATTTAGTTGGTCAAAATTAATTAAGATTTATCAATTTTTATTATTTTTTATATTTTTACATCAAATTTTGATATACATATTTTTACATTAAAGTTTTATATTTTTATTATATATATTATTTTTTGATCAATCAAACCCTACAGGAGAATGTGTTTTGCCAATGACAAGACATGGGGGACGATAATACAATCAGAAATAGAATTGGTCACGGGTCCTGACCATGACGTACAAAATGTTTTTTAACCCTATGTGAAAATTTGCATGCATGCATGGCAATGATGTAAAACTCACTTTTCTGGTACTACTTGCGTTGCATTGTTCACGTCGTAAATATTAATTTAGGCAGCTGTTTATTCATGATGTACAATCTTATCATGTCCGTACCTCAGGTCCTCAGATTGTCCCTTGGCCCGCACAACTTTCAAATATTAAATAGTATTATTGTAACGTTTTTGTCCCGGCTAATTATTTTATAAATCTCAGACAAAGATAGTTAATAGTTGGAGTGTGTATGCGTTGAGTTGACTTATGTTCATGATAGATCTAGAACCTAATGTCTTGTTAAATTTAAAAAATTAGATTCAAAATTAACCCAAATATATATAATATAGAACTCAATCAAACTAATCCAATTTAATTTGAGTTTATGGCTCACCATTGTCTACGCTAATGTCTTTCTGTACAAAATAAAATTTTATCGTCAAATTAAATTAAATTTAACTGGGTTAGTTTCTTAAAAATTTAAATTCAAATTCATTTTATTTGATGAGAGGGACATTTTCTAAGCGATATTTGGTTGATTAGAAGTTGACAAAAAAATACAATAAAAGTACAAAAATTTAATATAAAAGTGATATGTAGTAAATATTAATTGAAAAAAAATACAAAAATTAATAAAGTTGATAAATTTTGATTAGTTTTGACCAACTAAATATTCCCAAAATATGATGCGTTTTATTATATATATTCTCGAGAAGTAAAATTTTTATTTTTTTAATATAACTTTTTATATATTATCATTAAATTTAATTCAATGGTTTATTAAAATGTGAAGTAACCCAAAGATTTAGCAAGAGTTTGAGGAGAAATTTTGATTTGTAAAATATCTCAATCATTTGTTGAAAAATAAAACTCAATATTAATTTTTAAATTTTAATTTATGAGATGAATATTTTTAAAATGTATTTATATTTTGTTATATAGATAATAAAGATATAAAACTCATAATTCTAATAACGAAGTAAATTCTAACTCGACTTGATTAGCTCTAGAGGTTGATTGTGAGACTGGTGATTTGTGAATTTTCTATCTATTATTATAGGCCCATTTGGAGGAGGAAAGAGGAGTAAAAAAATATAAATTTTTGATATTTTAATTGTTTGATAAAATATCAAGTTAAAGTTGCTCATATTACTGAGTTAGTAATTTGTCAAAACACTAATTTTTACTTAATTTATTAACTTATAATTGTAATTTTATTTTAATTAAACTTAAAAATTAAAAAATAATAAATATATTCCTTCATTAGTTATCCTACTCTATATTATTCTTTTTCATATAAAACTATTGTGAAGTAAGAGAATTAATGGAGTGAAAATATCTCTAGTCTCAAAAATTATTAAAAATTTTATCAAACATTGAGAAGTTATTAAAATTTTTTTATTTGTTTATCAAAAAAATTAAAAATTGTCAAAAATTACAAAAAAATTATTTATGTTATTAAACATTCAAAAGTTTCACATATCAATTTTTGTTAAAAAAAGGCCAAAAATTATTAAAATTTTGACTTTTGAACGAGACAATAATTGAATATTTTTTGGGGAAGGTATAATCTCATGTGACCTTTCCCCAAAAAGAAACAAATGTCCGGTGTAATAATCAATTCCTTCATTGTTCAAATCTTCAGTATTATCAACACCTTCCAAGGACAATAAGGGTGGTCACGCAGAATTTATATTTTATGATTTTTATAATTTAAATATATATATATATATATATTACGATGAGTATTTATTTATCAATAATTAATAAAAATTATATTGTAATCACCATCTCACATAGAATTAATATTCGATGGTTAAGTGCATTATTAGCTTGTGGCTGTGTTGTTAGACTCTTTGGGGATGGCACAACCGTAGGAATAATTAGTCAATGCTACTAATTTAAATTAACGTGTGCCGCTTGTGAGCACCGGAAAATGTGGGTTCGCAGGGTTTTATATAAATACTAGTATTTATTCATACTAAAGGTACGAAAATAAAAAATAAATATTAATTGTTGATTTAACACATAAATATCAAATTAATAACCTAATTTGTTATATAGATAATCGTTCATCTAATATATAAATATCAAACCACCTGATTGTTATATAAATATTTATATATTTATTATATCTATTCATTTGATATGACATCAGCGCTGACCTTTTTTCTTAAAATTATTATATGGACAAAATATTTGGAGAGTTCTTGCTGTCCGCTGTTTGTCTATTTCTTCAACCTAGTTTTAAAACCAGGACAAAAGATTTTTGGAGATAAGCATGAGCGAATAGATTAAGGATTCAATGGATATAATTATTTTATTAATTTTATTTGAATTCTTTTATAAATTATCTTTTATTCTATTATTATTAAATTTTTATTTTTATTTTTATTAAAAATATATTTTTACTTCCATTAATTATGATTCTGAATCTTCCCGGGATAAGCAATCCGCTCGACTTCATTTAAACCAGAACATGCCATGGATATTCGGATATACTCTCCACACTGTTCTACTTTTGGATTTCATAAATTAAAGAAAAGTTGTTGCAGGGTTTCATATATATATATATATATATAGGATAAATACTCTTTACTATCTTGAAATTTTGTCTAAAAATACATAATTTTAAAGAATTTAAAAACCTACACATCAATATTTTGTGATTTTGTATTAAAGTGTAAAATTGACAATTTATTAAATTTAACTACATTTATTTCTTACTCACTTGTTATTAAGTCTTATATAATTAACTTCACAAAAGTTATTCTACAGAAAAATAAAAACAAACTTGTCTATGAATTACTTATTGAGCTTCTTTAAAAAAAAATTAAAAAAAAAACCATTTCGTTTTAACATAAATGGGTGAAATTAATCATGTTTTATTTATTCATTTTTACAGAAATATTTTTCTATAGTCAATTTTGACTGCTCATAAGGTGCAGATTCAGTTAAATATTTTATTAATTTTACATTTAGCCCAAATGATGAAGAAAATTATGTGCTGATTTTTAAATTAATTAAACGGAATCATGCATATTTAGGTCAAATCTCAAAAAAATAAAGTGTATTTATTTATTTCTTTTTAATACAAATACAAAACAACCTTACCACAATTACCCCAACCGATAAAGTTTAAAAAAAAAAAAAAAAAAAAAAAAACTTGTGGGATAGCATTGGGTAGTTAATTAAGGATATTTGTGACTATAGTTTTTATTTATTTATTACATAGAAGAAACCATAGACATATAGCTAAACAGGGATAGGGAAAATCGCTCCCGGAGATGGAATGCCGGCAGTAAGGGAGCACCGGTGAAGATCGGGTCATGTGATCCAAGCCTGCACCCGACTATAATTATTTTGTTTGTGAATTTGTGACCAAAATTGATCAAGTCTTGTAAAAAGATAAGAAGAATTATATTGGACCAAAATATCGTATCAGAAAATATCACTAAAATAATGTAAGAGCATAAAGTTGTGATTAAAAATATTTTAATAAATTTATTATTTTAAATTAATAAATGCATAAATATGTCCGGTTATTTATTTTTTTTTTTTGACATTGCACAAAAGATAAGGTGCTTGAAATTGTAAATATTAATATAAATTTATAAAAAAATAATCTCGTTTAATTTTATAAAAATTTGTATTAATTTTTAAAATTTTATAAAACTTTAATCGGCTTGATAAAATATTTTTACCATCACATTGGTAAAAGTACCCATCTTTATTTCTATTGATAAACAGTTCTCTCTCCAGATTTTAGGGGTTACAGTGAAAAAATCAATGAATGAGATTTATTTACACTTTAATTACATATGACTTTTAAGATTCTACATTTATTGTGTTCCAATCAATGTTTTTTGAGATTTTATTTTTATTTTAAAAATAATTTAATTAAATTAAATTAGAACTATTGGATTAAGTACAAATAAATATCACATGTTGATTTTTTCACTGCAATTCTTGCATTAATTTTTTTCACTGTAGCCCCTGAAACCCTCCTCCCCTCATATTCGGGCAAGAAGTGTTAATTGAAATGCTAAAATTAAAAAGTTTTTATTAAAAATAGTGTGATTTATTATGGGTCTATTATTTCAAAGACAAGATAAATTTATAAGATATTTATATTTTACTCTCCCAGAGTTTGACCCAAAAGACTCTTCTAATTTAAAAGTCATCAAATATTTTTATTGATATTTGAATTAAAATGTCAAGTTAATGAAATCAATTAAATTTAGCTTATTTGTATCTCACGGATTAAATTGATTGGAGGAAAGTGATTTATACAAAACAAGACAGATAAATGTATTTTTTTCCTAATTTTTATATTAAAATGAAATATTTTTTTTTTATTTTTAAGTAAACTCAACACAAAATTTATTGACAAATTTATCTATAATTTTTCAATAATATTTTTTTGCACAATCATATACGAGCTTCAAAGACAATTAATACACAAATATAGTTAATTAATTAATAAATTAAAATATCTTTGTCAGCCTTGTTGTAATTAATTTATTTACAAAGTTGCCATTGGAGCATCGTCTAGATGCATGGGGTTATCTTGTTTTATTTGTCGGTAGAACAATATCTTCTTATTGAAACACAGTGAAAAAGATCGCACAGCTCGCATTTGTATTCAAATCAAAATTAAAAAGCACCGAGGACTGAAGTAGTACGCGGTTGCATCAGCGTCCTACACTCTATTTCTTGGCGTATAGTATGGTTCAATGCCCTTGTCTTGTAATTTCAACGTTATTCCTTTGTAATTCTCAAAGAAGTTTTGCCCCCATTTGAAAGGGCCACTTAGAAGTCAATCAAGTTTTTGTATAATTATTTGACACATAGATATATAATGTATAATATATATATATATATGTCTGGCCACTGTAAAGGACAACTTCACATGAAAAGTGACGACATCCAATGTTCCACCAACTTTACCAGAAGTCGTAGCAGTCCTAAATTAAACTAAGATAAAAAAGAGTTTGAATTTTTCAGAGCCATTTAGTCATTACACGAAGGATTAGAGTAAGGAAGTTGACGGTGGAGGACAGGAAATCTTTATGTCGTGGCAACAGTTTCTTCTTGTCTCCGAGCCAACTTCAACTTAAAAAGCTGAATCCCCATCTAACCCAAAACTGTCTTTTAGTTTATTGGGAGCGTCTTCGAAGTAAAGGCTAAGAGCTGTGGTTTTCTATGTGTTTGTGCTTTCTTGGAAGCTTCTAAGTTTCCAAGATGCTCCACACAGAGAAAGAGAGAGAGAGAGAGAGAGAGAGAGAGAGAGAGAGTAGAAATATACATATATATATTTTGTGTTTTGGGAATTGGGAGAGCAGTGTCTCTGAGGTACACTAGTTTCTTGGCAAGACAAAGATTTGAGACTACTTTTCACTTGTCATTTAACCACTGAGGAAGATTGAACAAGACATGAGTGCGTAGACAAGGATTGATTAAAAGTAATAAGATTGAATCAATGTAAGAGTTGACAATAAACTATTTGCTAGAATGGTACACGAAAGAGATGGCAATATTGACTTTGCCCCTTCCTTGAGTTTCACTTTTCAAAACTCTCTCTCTCTCTCTCTCATATATGTATATCAAATTTGCATGTTAAGCGGAGAAGTACTCCTTTTGGTGCTTGTGTTTCTGCTCGGAGCTTTGGAAATTTCAGCGCCTAACACGAATCTCATTGCACAATTTGATTAAAACAAGTTCATCATGTTTTTGTAACTTTGACTAGCCTAGCTCAGAAGCCTGATGATATTGGGGGTGGTTTGGAACGATTAGCTCCAGTTGCTTGTTTGTTTTTTTTTTCATCAATTTTTTATACCTGGGTCATGTTTGGAGCAAAAACCATGGCAATGTTTCTGGCATTCATTTTGTTGCATTCCTCTTGCTCAACAACATCGGCCATAAGGTCAATTGCCCAGTTGAGCAATGCTGATTCTGTGGGCCGAAGGTGATTCACAACCTCAGCTGATTCCTCCTCAGTGTTGCATTTCAAAACTTGTTCAGGGGAAAGGCCATCTAACACACCAGAGGGAAGTTCTCTGAACCAGGCTTTGATGAGCCCTGCAAGGCAATGAACATCAATGTCAATGGGGACAATCCCTCTGTTCAGCTGCCTCCTCACTTCCTCCTCTTTACCATTCTCTGGGTTTATCCTAAAAATGCCTTCTGCCTACAAGGAACCATATATTAATATTAATCAGAAAAATTCCTCACCAAAAAAAAAAAAAAAACAATGACATTTTTGCTTAAATGTTTTTACCATTAGACCTCCTTGCGAGTATAACCTCTCCTGCATTAGTAAGAGAATTGTAGGGACACTATTGCCTCTTGAATCAAAAGAACACTGCATTGATTCTGCCGAGACACCAAAAACGCTAGCACTGCACCCAAAAAAAAAAAAAAAAGGAATTACCGGTTAGCTCAATTTCTACACCATTCAAGGGAAAATAAAAATTGATCAGCTGCTCATGCTTTTGCAAACACACTGTAATTTGTGGATTTATCTGGGACCGAAGAAAGAAAAAAAAAATAAACTTTATCCTGACATGATATTTGTACGGGGCTTAGTTGGGGAGTTTATGAAGATAAGATCAAAATTAAAGATCAGTGGAACTTTAAGATTCAAACATCAAACTTATTTTCCTTCTTCGGACGTTTTCTCGAAAAACAACACAATCGCTAAGCTAAAGCTAACCCTACCTGCGATGTGGACATGTCATGAAATATTAAGCTGAAGTTTGGATTTTTTGGACCTTTGTTCTTTGTACAGTGAACCCAGATCAAGATTTTGAATTTTTTTGCCGTTCTCAAAAATAAAAATAAAAATACAAAATAATTGAAGAGAACAGAAAAGTGAATAAAAAAAAATTATCTCACATTTCAGGAACATGTGAAATATGTCCTACAAATGAATGTATAATGAATGGAGCGGATCATGATATCACGAGTGTATTTGGAATGATAAAAAATAAAATAAAATAAAATAAAATAAAGTGAGATAAATTATTAATTTATAATTTATTTATATAATATAATGAAATAAAAAATAAATAATTTTTAATTTTTTTTTTTTTAAGTTTTTTTTTTTATCACACAAACGGTAACCAAAGTGCATATTTAAGGAAAATGGGAAGATTCGCTAAAAAAAAATAATAAAAAAATAGAGAAAGGAGGATAACCCAGAAACCTGGCACTGGGAACTCTGCAAGGAATCTCGACTTCGAACTCGACTGGAAGACCCAGAAACCCATTGAAACGATCGAACGTGACGTGAGCTACGTGTTGAACGTTGGTGGGCCATCCGATTTCCATTTGGTGGACGGCGGCGATGACTTCGTCTCCACGATCAATTCGGCAAGAGACCATGGATTTTCTCAGAGCAGACAATAGGAACGCAACCAGCGAGAGATTGTTTTGGTTGTGATTTTCTTCTTCTTCCTCTTTCATTCCCCTCTCACACCCAACCCCACGACCCTTTGTTACCATTACCATCCCTGTCATCTCTCTCTCTATGATTCAGAGTCAGAGGAGGAAAGAGTGGAGGAGTAAAGAGTGAAGTGGTTTGGCTCTTGCAGTTGTTTTATTTGTTGTCTGATTGATGAGGAAGGCCGGGGGTGGTTTGAACGGATTGAACTCTTAACGGCCATTCATTTCAAATTTTGCCCTCCACCTGTATTCTCAATATGCCTGCCCTTTTCCTTTAATTACCAACATACCACTTTCGTCGCTATGCTCTTCGTTGAAAATTAAATATGAAAGTATAATAGAAAATAAAATGACAGGCTAAGAGTGCGAGACTATTTTTAATCTTAAAATTTCAACATATTTAATTAATTTTAATTATGCAATTATTTCGTCTTGTCTAACAATTTAAAAAGGAAAATGATATTATAATTTTTTTTTAATAACCCAGAACTCACGTAAATTTATTACAAATCTCAACGGTCCGCGTAACCGATAGGTAACTCATAATATGCATAATCGACCTTAAATTATATATTCAATTAAGTCATTGAAATCAAACTCGAACCGTCTGTGTGGCAAATACACCCACTAATGAACTTGATTAACTTCAAGGGGCTTACAAGTTTTTTTTTTTTATTTATCCGAAGCAATGTACAATTATTAATACACATAATAAATATTTTATTCTTAAAAAAAATGATATTCTAACAATATTTGTTATTTTTAAAAATATTTTTATATAGATTATTACAAAAATAATATAAATAAGGTGTCTACATAAATTGTTAAAAAGTATATATAACTAAAAAAATACACAAGTAAAACAAATCATTAATGGCAACTTGCTGGTTCAATCAATCTATTTTTGTTGACGAAGAAACTTATAATTGATACTTACAATTGTTATAGTTAAATATCAATTATTGCATAGATATAAAGTGTATATAAAAGTTTTTAAATGATTTGTGGGAGTTGATATAGGAAATTAAGCTAATTTTTAGTGATATTAAAATTATGAGTCATTTAATTACAATTCAACGATTTAAGTACATTAGTATTTTTTTTAATTTAAAAAAATGTTAGTGCAATTAAAATATTAAATTTTAATTCAACAAATTATAAATACATATAGATTATTAAATTTTAATTTAACAACTTTCGGTCTTAATATTACTGAGTGGATATATTTTTTTACGTCAGCAGCAACCTTTTCGACTTCAAATACCATGGAATATTGCTAGAAAAAAAGTAAAAATGAAAAAAAAAAAAAAATGGATGGGAAGAGATTCCAACCGTAAATCTTATCAAATGCGAGGGGCAAATTTAAGATTTTACATAATTTTTGAAAATGGGAGGACCGTTGGTGAACAGGGTATGGGCCCCTCAGGTCACGATAAGTTTGACATTTCCAATTGTTGGATTGTCACGGCTTTTCTTGCGAAGGTGATCAGATTTCTCTCTCTCTCTCTCTCTCTCTCTCTCTCGTTTTCCCAAAAATGTTTGGAGTTTTCCCAAAAAAAAAAAAAAAAAAAAATATGTTGGGTTTCCTGTTCACGAAAGGAACACATCGGTCGCGGTAAACACTCTATAAATATGTACGTCTTTCATTTCACGTTTTGAATCACCCATTAATTACCAATTTACCATCCGGTAGAATAATTTCTTACGACAATGCCTGACCGTTTTGAATCACCCATTAATTTACCAATTTACCATCCGATAGAATAATTTCTTACTACAATGGCTGACCGAAATTACCGGCTGGGTCGGCCCACGCTGTTTGATCATGCAATGATTTGACAGATTGAAATTTAATTAAATATTAAGATTTTCGTTAAAAGGAGCATTAAATACCATAAGAAGGATAAAAAGTTAAGGGTTATGGATGAAAAAAAATAATCTTACTTTCAGAGAGATAGTAATGCTATTAGATATTATTTTTTATAATTTAATGATTTAATTAATCCTTCTAGTTGTATTTGAGATTTATTAGGAATGTCATTATTAAAAATGATATAATTATTATTAATTTTTTATTATTTATAAAATTTATTATGTTATATTTTTTGATATAATGTAAAAAAGTATTCAATAATATAATGAAAGAATATAATTTATTTTACATAAAAAAACTTGAATTTAATTCTTGTAAACTTCTTCTATATTGAAAATTTTTGAGTTAATATTAATTTTTCACATAAGGGTAAAATACCTTAATTTCAAATTAATTTAATTTTTAATAAAACTAAAATACAAAAACTATATCAATAATTTTACATCAAAAAAACAAAAAAAAAAGAGACAAATATCTCAACGTGACTATGTTCTCGGACGATATAATGACATATGTTAATGTGTGTCGCTCCACGAAGACGAAAACATAATCAAGATATCTAGTATTTCTAATGCTGATTAAAATAGAAGAATTGAATTCTAATAAAGTAAAAAAGTTTAAAAGTAATTTACATTAAACTTGTGTATAAGCTTATATTTTTCAAAATAGGATCGAAGATCCTCGTGAATTAACAAATTCACTACTTGTTAAGATGAAACAATACTTAAATTACGTTTGATATAAGATAAAATACTAAAAATCTTTGAAGTATTTGGTTAATGAAGCATTTTTAAAAGTAGTATTCTTTCTGCTTGAAGGAGCTCGAGAGAAGGCTTCCCTCAGCATAGAAAATGTTATACAAAAATATGTTTATATTAGATTCATCCTAATTTATTTTAAATTTAATATATTTAAAATATAACTGATTTAACATTTTCATTATTTTTACTCATTTGTGCGATTTACAGAAACCTGAGAACCTTATCTTTGGTTTAAATAACTTTAGAATATTTTGTTATTAGTGAATAACTCGTGCTTACAGTACTCTTCAATTACAATTAAATATGTACATATTTAAAATTAAAATATATTAACATATTTTCTCTTTCTAAAAATCTAAAATAAATTTATTCTTATCTTTTTTAATACAACTCTTCAGATACTATCATTAAGTTTAACTCAACGGTCTATCAAAAAATGACGTGACTCTTTTCAAATGTCCAAAATAAATTTATTTTTATCTTTTTTAATGCAACTCTTCAAATATCATCATTAAATTCAACTCAATAGCCTATTAGAATATAAAGCGGCCCAAAAATTAGGTAAGAGTTTAAGGGAAAGTTTTGATTTATAAAAATTTTAATAATTTGTTAAAGAATAAAATAAAAAATTAAATAAACAGTAAAATATCTTTTTCGACTGGTAGCATGTCTTAGATCATATTGGCACCGTTTGGCAACAAAATTTGGTACAAAAAACTATCAAAAATTGTTCTCAAGTGTTTGACAAAATATTAATTTCTGTCACTTTTCTATTTAGTTATAATAACTTGTTTAATTTAAAAATTATCAAAAGTTACTAAAAATTATAAAAAATTTTATCAAATACCTAGAGTTGTGAAAAAATTAATACTAATTGTTACTTGATTCACGAAATTCATCAAAAATTACAATTAGTAATTTAAAAAAAAAATTAAAAAATTATTAAAATTTAAACTTTCAAATACTTCCAAGTAAGTCGACTGACTGGAGAGGTAAGTAATTTTAACGTGGACGCTTTCTACATTAGGCTGATCCACGATGTATTAGTAGTGTATGATAATTGAGCCTCGTACTGGCTGACTTGATTAGGAGTTAGGACATTTTTCTCTTTTCTTTTACTTTATTCTTAGCCCCTACTATTTTTATTATAGTATAAAAAATATTTAATAGTACTTAGAGGACCATCATTTAGATTTTGAGATTTTCTTGCAAGTTTGAGATAAATATTTTATGATCAAATACAAAAATTACCTTTATAATTTATATTTGGTGTTACTTTATCCCAATAATTTCAATTGCTACAATTAAATTTCTGCAATTTCGGTCAAATAGTAATTGGCTCTTCATTTGCTGCCTGTTACAAATAATCGTTAAGGTAAGGGTAAAACATTCATTTCATAGTTCATCTTTCCTAACCGCTCTTAAATCGATCCATTCGATTTCATGACTAGGCCTTTTCTCAAAAAAAAGTTTGAACTTTTATTCTCGGTCGATTTCATTATAAATCACTTTTGCTCCCAATGTCGATCCATTCAAATGTCGTCAATCCATTCAATTTTGTGATTGGGGCTTTCAGAAAGAGTTTCAACTTTCATTCCAGGTTAGAAGGTAAATTAAGATTTATTATAAAAAAAAAAAAAAAAAAAAAAAGGTGAATTAAGATTTCTATGTTGTTCAACTTTCTTGAGACTAAACGAACGATGACTCAATCAAAGGATGAAAAATCTATATACGATGAGTTTTATTTGTTAAAATATTCAGGATATGGACATAATTGACCTTTTTTTTTTTTTTGTTCTAATGCTATTCCGAAAAAATATTACGGAAATAAAGCGGAAGGAAAATAATTTAAAGAAATGCTGTTAATGAAATCGCAAAATAGGTGTGCGTTTTGAGAAACCGTAGCTCCACTACGAGGTTATTGAATCATCCTTGAAACCGCACAATGAGTTTGCGGTTTAGGTCGTTGCCGCCGAAAAAAACGCAAAATGGGTTTGTGGTTACAAAAACAGCAATCTCAGTCTACGGTTCTACGCCCAGCGAAAAACGCAAACTCCTTCTGCGTTTCTTCTTCCCATCAACCCAGAACGAGCCACGATCGCAAATCGGTCTAAAAACGAGGCACGAGGGTTCTCAGCAAAAACGCAACCCAGAGGGTTTTGGTCGAACCAGTCTAAAAACGAGGCACAATCGTGAATCGATCTGAAAACGAGGCGCGAGGGAGAATCGCCAAGGTTTGTCATCCGCGATTTCCTTTTGCGGTTTCGTTCGATTTTACATGATGTTCAACCATTTTTGTACAATTTATTTGCAGATCCGGTAAATGAGCCTAATCTTTTATGCCCTTAATATTTCCTTTCTGGTTGACGAGATAATTGGGAGGGGGGTGTTAATTTCTTTTTGCACTTAAAAGGGCATTGGAAGCAAAGGAAAGGCTTGTAAATGTCTATGTTGCAATGCGATATTGGCACACATTTACTGAGGAAGCTGCTCGTCAGGCAAGTCTTAAATAATTTCATGTAGTATGTCCGCATGCTGTTACCACCTAGTTGTTTGTGATTATTTATATTTTCACTTGCTATGTGTCTATATTGGACTTTTTGTTGTATTAGCAATTTTCCACTGTATTGATCTACACTGTGTATGTTCATCTTGCTTTGTGCTTCTATATTTGCAAGTAAGAAATCATCCTGTCAACCTGTGGAAATAGCATGCTAATTATCCTTCTATGTCAACAAGTTATTTTATCACAGTCATGCAGCAAAAGTTTCTATTCCAATTCACTAATGGACTTGCAACATCTTGGAATATGTTATTTGCTAACTATTTTGCAGCTAAGTCTCTTGATGGATCAGATCTCTAAACCTTAATTCCTTCTAAACAATTTTGCTATTTTTTGGGGTGTATGTAACAAGTTTGAACTCCTGTAGTTTATTGGGATTAATGTGTTGGCACACTGAGAATTTTGTTGAACAATTGATCAGTTTTTTGCCCAGTTGCTGAAATTTTGGAATTCCTAACTTGAATTCCTGCCTAAAAAATTGGCTTCAGTTAGCATTTAAGACTTAAACTATCAGTTATATAAAGAACTAAGAAAAACTGTTTTTTTGGCACTGAACTTCTATGTAGATATAGAATTTGGAAAATCTCCTCTTCGGAACATGGTAGCAATCCATTAATTACAGTAGTTGTTTGTCTAAAAGACTGTTATCTAATGTGAATGGCTTATGCTGTGCATGTTCTAGAAAAAGGATGGAAAATGAAAAGAAATCAAACTAGTAATTATTATTGACATGCTTATTGCACATAATTTGCCACCCTATGCCCTTTGAAAAATAGAAGAAAAAGAGCAGGTTTTAAAAGGCTCGAGTTTGGTTGTAGTGATATTCTTATCTGTTTTAAGTTTAATTTTCTAAAATTTTTGAATAATTAAACTTTATTAAATCAAACCTATTATAAATTGTAGAGGGAAAAAATACATACCCTCTCTCTGTGGACCCTCTCCCCCATCTTCTAGTAAGCCAATATATTTGGAAATAATGCTAGGAGTTTCCTCGCATTGGAGCAATTAGATAATAGAGATGGATCCTTTCAAAGCTGCTCGGCGGGCAGCCATTTGGTCTAGTTGGTGCTCAAACCCAAAAACAGTGTGCAATGGATAATTGAAATAAAAAATTTTGCTCGACTTTGTTGTGTTGTAATGAAGAACTGGTTGCTTGAGTTCCGTTGTGTGGACAGAGTAAAGCTCATCAAATAAAGCTCACATATTTCTCTGTATGCATATTCCTTGACCCTCCACAAATAATGGATGTTATATTCGTGAGAAATAAAAAAATGCAATTGCACCTAGACTTGATTTCTCAAGTGTTTTCAATGCTATCATTGCTTCTGTTATAAACATTTCCTATCATATGTTCAAATTATTCAATTGGAAATGGTGACATTTCTTGATTCAACAATGATCATACTCTTGCTTACTAGGTTGGTTCTTTGATCCAAGTTATAGCTTCTGGCTTTTATTACCAATCCTTGCATGGTTATTAACTCAATGTTTTAGTAGGAAACAACTACATTGACATGCTTGATTTTTCTCATGTTTTTTTATTTCTTTTTCCTCAATGCTAGAGCCGTGTTGGCCCTGTACAATGGTTGAAGCCCTACACCGATGAAATAATTGTTGAGCTTCGCCAAAAAGGTGTGAAGAGTCTTCTGGCTGTTCTTGTAAGGTATGCTGTAAATAATTATGTTGCATCATGAGCTTTGCGCCATTTTTCTTGGAAATATGACATGACTACCTTGATTTTTGTTTTTCTAATACAATGTTACTGCAAAAAGGAGAAGAAATTAGGTAGAAAATGAACTTAAAAGTTTTTGTGCTCTTGTAATTGCAGCTTTGTGAGCGAGCACATTGAGACTCTTGAAGAGATCGATATGGAGTACAAAGAATTGGCTCTTGAATCCAGTATTGAAAATTGGGGACGTGTTCCTGCCACAGCCATGGTAACATCAAGTATTGATTGTGAAGAAAAAGACCATGATGTAGTTGGTTATGCCAACAAAATGTTTTTCGGTTCAATCTTGGCGTTTGTTTTGCTCTTATCGCCAAAAATGATAATGGCTTTTAGGAATCACCTCATTTAAGGAAATGAAGGAATAGAACCCACAGCTAATATACGAGCTATGGTTACACAGAATTAACAGTTGAGCAAATTGCCATTTCTTGTCCTTGTTTGTTTTACTTTCCCTTTTATTTTTTGGGTTCCCTTCAAGGATGACAAAAATATTAATGCTAGATATTTGAGATGATGTTACTAAACAAGTAAAGGTTGAGATTTTGAGATGCTATTTGGCGAGAAAATAATAGTCTGGATGGGTAAAAGTAGCTTCTAATATTCATTTGGTCTGTTAGAATTTGTATTTTGAAACTTCCCAGCTTGGATCAACTGGTAGTTCATTTGAATCAAGTAGGTGTAGACTATACATTTGTATATGGCATTTGTACAAAGCTTTGAACTGTGTTATCATTTAATTGATATGTACTCAGAAAGTGCGCAAGTACATTGGGCTTGTGTTTCTAATCTGGTTCAACAAGGGACAATGTTTGTTGCATTGATCCCATCGGCCAGGACCAGGAGTAGAGAGCGGTAACCGGTTGCCATCAATAAACAAAAATAAATAAATAAATTAATAATAAAATAAAAAAAAAAAGAGCACCAATGATGTTTCTGTTGAAATACGATAAAACATACTGAAATTCAAGATTGTAAATGAGTTGAGCTGGGTTTGGCGTTGTTTGGCCTTAGATCGTTTACCACACGAGACATTTTTTATTTTTTTAAAAAAGTATCTTGGTTTGTTTTTAAATAAATATGATCGAGCGTGTCGTGAATCAAGCCCGAACTGTTTATGAAAAACTTGAGTAATCTTTGGTATTATGGGAAAACATTTTATTAAAATCAAGTAAGTTATTGCAAGTCGTGAAAATAACATTAATTATTGTAATTTGTATAGTATATTTATATATATTTCAAATGTAATTACTAACATAACATAAAGATGTTATTTGTAATTATTAATTTATATTAATATAACATATAAACATTATGTTATATTGTAATTATTAATTTATATTAATATTAATTAATATATAAATTTAAAACAATATTGCGGAACATGAAAGTTCGAAGACCAATTATTAACATGTAAAAGATTTAACTAAAAATTCAATAAATTATAATGTAATTTAAAAAAAAAAAACTAAATCTAAAGAAAAGAAAAGGCTATAAAAAATTTGATAATATATTTTAAATGTATATTATTTAATTACCTATATTAAATAAGCGTAGACCTTATCAAGTTGAGTTAAACGATGTCCAAACCCTATTTATTCTAAAGAGTCCAATTTTTTTTTTTTGTTCAAACTTGTCTTATTAAATGAATGAGTTCTTAACTAATTGAGTCATAATCTATTTATAAAGGTACGTCTCAGTTCGTTTACAGTAAAAACACATTGAGCAATTTGTTATTAAGTTTTTTCTTTTTTATGTTTAACAAATTTTTAGTATATATTTTATATTTTATTTTTTTATTTTCATATTTTCATATCATTTGCATACAAAATGAAAAGGACGTTTCATTGCTTTTACTATATAGACTCATAACAATGAGGTTAGTGACTGAGCAGTCTAGCTTAGTGGTTAAGAAGGGTCTCGCTACAATCGTAAACCTGGAGTGGCGAGAGTTCGAGTTGCATTGACTACTGTTTAAGCAATCGGTGTTGGTATACGGGGTTATGTGCCAACACCCTAATTTACCCATTAGATAAACGGACCGTTGAGATCTATGATAAATCGGTAGAGTTCTGAGTTACCAAAAAAAAAAAAAACAATGAGGTTAGTATTCAAAACCCCTCAAGTCGTTATGCCAAGTCCTTTTGGTTCATTCGAAAAAGAAATAAAAAAGTACTTTTAGTTATATTGGTTACAATTGTCGGGAAATGTGGTTGAATGGATTTTATCATATGGATTTAGATTTTTTGCGGATAGAATAGATTGGACATAACGCTTATCTGAATACAGCCTGTAAATGGAGGGTAAATTTTTAGAAAACCCTAGGTGACATGCACAGCTGATATGAATATTTGAAAACCCACATTGGGAGCCGACAATTTTTTTAATAAGTGTTATATTTGGATTAATGGGATAAAATGTACAAGATCTTAAGGGCTTATTCTCGCATTACAAAAATGTCACATATACAAAAATAGAAATCCCCCATTGCTTACAAATTTCAACAGTTACATTGGTAGAATTGACTTTTACTATCTGAGAGACTTCGATGCGAATTTCATATTTTATCTTCTCTACCATATCTACTAGTAAAGTTATCATTCCTTTAAATGTTCTTGAATTTCTTTCTATCCAAATATTATAAATCATTGAACCTATGTTATCTTGTTGATAGTATTCACAAAACATTATTGGCTAACTTCTCAACAGACCATTTGACTTTTTTTCTTCACCTTTGTTTGGCTCTTGAGGTTTTACATAATCTGTTAACTTTCTGCCACACTCTTTGTGAATAGGAACAATCAAAGACCAGATGATCAAGTGTTTTATCTTCTTGCTTGCATAGTTCACACCTTGCATCATTTAGCGGGCCCCAACATAATAACTTATCTTTGGTATTTAGTTTTTCCTTAATAGTCATCCAGAAAATGAAAATATGTCTTGAATATTCTAAAAAAATCAAATTAACTTGTGTCGTATGACTTTTACATGTTGCAGTCTGAGTGCATTTCAAGTTGAAGCTAAGGTCTAAGCTTTGGTTTTGAAAGCCAGCCACACAAAGGTATAAGGTTCAACATTGTTTAGGGGTAAACTTATTGAGCTGACAATCTCCTGCAACTATTTAAGTATTTTTATTTTGGGGGTAATATTGCTTTTTTGAGTTGTTAGATTGTAATTTAACGGTTCAAACAAATTTATATATTTTTAATTAAAAAATACTTAAATAAGTTTAGAGTGTTAAATTAAATACAACTGTTCAAATCATTAATATTATACTCTGTTGTCAACTTCCCTTTCGTTGAAAACTTGAATGTTTTTCGGTACATTTCAAGTCAATCATTCAAGAATTTAATGCATAACAGAATGAGCACATTAACAATACCTCATTTTAGAACAGAACAATTTAGTCTTACTCTAACGAAGCATAGACGGAAAAAAAAAAATAAAAAAAAAATAAAAACTGAAACCTAATATGATTCAAGGTGAGGGCAGAATCAGTTTAAAATACCTTGACTTGTCTTGATCACATTCAAGTGACAAATTTGATTTAGTCTTACCTTTTAAGATTCAAAAAAGGTCATTTGTCTAACCTTAGGAGCCCCTGCCGTCCTGCCCTGGGTGATGGTTAAGGGGGTAAATCGAGAGATGTGCGACAAATGGTCAGGGTCCGTGGTCAGGGTCTGAGAGCTTGCCTTTTTACCAGTCTTGCAATACAAGTTCAAATCACGTTACTGACACTCGAACTCGGGTCGTCTGACTGCGAAACACCCGCACTCGCGTCCTTTGCCACTTGACCCATGCCCTAGGACTTACCTTAACAGATTCAAGGTGAAGGCAAAGTCGGTTCAAAATATATTGACTCGTCTTGATCACATTTAAAATTATAAAAAATATTGTTACTAATCTCAATTTATATATCGAGAAATTGAAATATTAATGTTTGCAATTTTGCTTTTATTATTTTGTTAATATATATAATTATATTTTTATTTTTTTAATTACTAACTAGTTTGTATATATTTTGTTTTTTTTTTTTTAAATAATAAAGTATTCTGTGATCTAAACTGCACATTTTGAAAGGGTTGTATATCTATATAATAAAATAAAACGATTTTTAAAAATGTTCCTATCACAAATTAAGATTTAACGGCTAAGATTGAATTTTATTTTTTAACGAATGACTAAGATATTTTACAAACTAAAACTTTCCCTTAAAACTTTTATTTTTTTGTCTCACATCACTCAAAAACCACAATTTCACTTTTTTTTTTTTGTCTATAAAAACATTAAAATCGTGACATGCAATTTTAATAAATGTAAAAAATTCATGGATTCTAAAAAAGGGTCACATTCTTTAGTTCTAAAAAGGAATTTATTTATTCATGGATTCCAAAATAAGGCCCATTTCCTTAAAATTTTAATATAATTGTTAAATTTATGTGTTTCAATTATATTAGTACTTAAATT
>JAVXUM010000021.1:19813605-19832692 GCA_035590655.1 Pouteria glomerata
CTAAGGAAGAGAGAGAGAAACCATTTTTGGAGAGAAAGCAACCGGCCATTGAAGAGAGTTAGAGAGAATTGAGAGAAAATTTTGGAGAAAGGAAAAAGAAGAAGAGAGGGAGAAGAAAATCAAGAAGAGAAGTGAAGGAGAGAAGAAAGAGGAAGAAGAGATTAAGAGGAGATCAAGTTCTTGGAGCTAAGAGGAAGAAAAAGTGAGGAAAGGCTAAGTGCTTGAAGCCTTGAAGAGTTTTGAAGGGATTAAAGCTTGATTTTGAGGCAGGGAACTCCTCCTAATTTAAATTCTAACTTTTCTTCTTCTCCTTTGAATTCTTGTGATTGTGGTGAAAATTAGAGAGAACCATGATTTGGTGTAAAGAATAAACAAAACTTTGGAATTTAACTAAACCATGGGTGGATGGTTGAGTTAGAATTACTTAGTAGTGAGTAAGGGGAGGAGAGGGAAGATAATCTTGAGAACCTTGAGTTAGAGTAGTCTTAAAAGAGGGGAAAAGAGTGTAATATGGTAATTGGTATGTAAAAATGAGAAGAGGGGTAAGAAGGAAGCCAAAACCTAGAGTTGAGAAAATCCCAGAGCTTTTCTGTCTTCTGGGGGCGCCCACCTGAGGAAGGATGGGGCGCCCATGCCCAGCGGGGGCGCCCACCAGAGGAGGTGGGGTGCCCATGCTACTGTTCACAGAAAAACCCCTTCTGGGGGCGCCCACCTGATCCAGGGAGAGGCGCCCATCCCCCTGTTGCACCCCAATTTACACTTTTAACATAATTTAAGCCTACACACACCACTTCTACCCTAGTTAAACATCATAAATGTATCTCTTCTTTTTCATTCCATGTATAGATCAAATTTTGATTGAGGCATGTGATTGTGACTTGAGTTAATGCGTGGGGTTTGGAATACGATACGACGCTTGTGTTGTGCTTTTGATTATATGAATGATCCTTGCGTTGGAATGAGAAAGCTCATGAATGATTGGATTGTTAAATTATCAATTGGATGATATTAAATATGAACTCACATAACTCTCAACCTAATGGAAAAAGAATAAAACGAAATGATTGGTTGTTTGCCAGGGATTGTGGGTACGGAAAATAGGAATAAGGAATGTTACCCTCGGGTCGAAAATCCCGGAACCTGCGCATGGTTGGTATTTTATACCAGTAGGTTAGTAGCCTACGAAATGAGGGCAGTGTATTGGCTTAGGCATACACACGGGCATAGCGTCGTCCTGGGTTGCCACCCTAAAGCACTCTGGGGGCCGCGGCGTCGCCCGGAACAAGGACGTCGGAACGGACCCAATCCCCGATGATGTGTGATTATATGATGTGTGATATGAACACAAAATGAACAAGATAATGGGTAACTAAGGACGATTGAAGTATACACGTTTGATGTGAGAATTGAATTGTGAAAATGACCATATATTGAATCATAACTTATATGCTTCCATGCCTTAAAGGTTAAGCTCTCATTATGGTTGTTTTGTATATTTATTGCCACATCATTTTTATATATCATGGGGAGTGTATCGTGGGCACACGCCGTCCGTGCTCAATTCCCTACAGATTTCCCTGCAGGACCCACACAGGATGAGTAAGCTGGACCCCGAGGAGATACATGCACACATTTTTGGCTAAAGCTTGGATGAGTTTTGTTGATTGTAAATGTATTTTGAAGTAACATTGACTTGTACATAATTCTTTTTACTTTTGGTTTTGTAATGGCCATAAGGCCGGGACGTGTATCAACTATAAGAATGAAGGTAGTGGAATGGTTTTATATTTCCATGAGATCATGTAGGTGGGGATATGGTATTAAATGAAATGTATGTTTAGTTATGATACTGCTGCATGATGGTATGATAGCCAATATATATACACCTTGCACAGATTCTCTATTAGGTACCCCGTTTGACCAGTTTTTAGGCCGTTATATAGCCGAATTATTATTGTGGGTCCACTACGTAACCGGTGCGTTTGCTCTGATATGATGATCGTGTTTCATGTTATGCATGTTTTACACTCACTCCCTGGGTCCCCTTACTCAGGGCGTGACAATGTTAGCATGAACTTTGTTATTGGCTTACCTAGGACTGTTAGAGGGCATGATTCTATTTGGGTTGTTGTTGATAGGTTTTCTAAAATGGCATATTTTATTCCATGTAACAAAACCAATGATGCTTCCCATATTGCTAAATTATTCTTTAGAGAAGTTGTCAAACTGCATGGTTTGCTTTCCACCATTGTATCTGATAGGGATGTGAAATTTGTCAGCTATTTTTGGAAAACTCTTTGGAAATTGTTTGGAACCAATTTGAAATTTTCATCTGCGTTTCATCCTCAAACTGATGGTCAAACTGAGGTTGTTAATCGTAGTTTGGGTGATATGCTTAGATGTTTGGTTGGGGCAAAACAAGGTGTTTGGGATTTAATTTTACCAACAGCTGAATTTGCTTATAATAATTCTGTTAATCGTTCAACTGGTAAAAGTCCTTTTCAAATTGTTACTGGCTACTCACCCCGCACACCCATGGATCTTGTTCCCTTGCCCCCTCATATGCGTGTGTCTGAACCTGCAGAGAACTTTGCCAAACATATCCATGACTTACATGCTGAGATTAGGCGAAAAATTTCTCTAAGTAATGAAGAGTATAAACTAGCTGCTGATGTGCATCGTAGATCTAAGGAATTTAATGTTGGTGAATATGTCATGGTTCGCATTCGTCCTGAAAGAATTCCAAAAACATTTTCAAAAAAACTTTATGCAAGAGCCATGGGCCCTTATTCTATCATTCGTAGACTGGGATCTAATGCATATCTTATTGATTTGCCTAATGACATGGATATTAGTCCCGTTTTCA
The DNA here is from genome assembly GCA_035590655.1 of Pouteria glomerata. Lineage (NCBI taxonomy): Eukaryota > Viridiplantae > Streptophyta > Magnoliopsida > Ericales > Sapotaceae > Pouteria > Pouteria glomerata. The sequence continues at coordinate 19,816,472 of JAVXUM010000021.1, forward strand.
ATGTAGAGGATTTGCTACCTTACCGAGGCACTTTTGAGCCTCCTACTTTGCCTTCTAGTGTGTCTGCAGGTGGAGCTAGCAAATGTGCACCCCTGTGCCTTCATTACAGTATTCTAAGGAAATGGTGGACACTATCCTTGATGATGAGTTCGTGGCTTCTCAAGATGGTGATTTTCGTCGCTTCCTTGTCAGATGGCATGGTCGTCCTGATTTTGATGCTACTTGGCTGCTGGAGGATGATCTTCGTCATTTGGATCATTCCTTGTTGGATTGCTACCTTTCCTTCCACTATTCGGAGCAGAATTCTTTTCAACCCGGGGAGAATGATAGAGTATGGAGTAGGCCCAGAAGAGATAGAAGACCCAAGTCCAATGAAGATTTTTATTATTATTAGTTTCCTTATTTTTTCATAATTTTTAGAGTATTAATTAATTTAGTTTATTTGTTTTGGTTTTATCCATTAGGGTTAGGATTTTATATTGGTGCCTATAAATAGCACTTTAAGCATTATTTTGAGGTAGACTTGATGATATTGAAACCCTAAATTTTTCTTTCAGCCTTCTTTTGTTTGTTTTCTTTATTTTTATTTGTTCTTCATAACCGAGCTACATCACCTCCCCAAATAAAGTCTCACCTCGACATTAAGTCCTAATAAATGAAAAGTCTTAGACTCCACATTTCAATATTACTAAAACACAACAAATTAATTTATTATTTTAATACAAATTTATATATATATATATATATAAATCTCTCTATTCCGTGATTTCTTTTTATCCAAGCCATCAATTATTATCTTTTAACATTCTCCCTTCAATTCATCTCTTTATAATATTCACCTTCTATACTTCACCATCTTTCCTAACTCTACAAAACAGTACTCTCCAGCAACTGCAACGCTCCCAAAAATTAAAAAAAAAAAAAAGACATTCTCGTTTCATTTCTTTCTAATAACCTTAACACCGGAAAAAAGTTTCCCATTTTGATGAAAAAAATCTATGATAAAAAGCAATTTTTTCTTTTTTCACCTTTTACTTTTTACCCGTAATTGTTTCTCTTATTAAGAAAAGACTTTAGAATTGCACAATCATCAAATATACTAAAAATTTTACGATCCCTTACAATAAAATTCTAACTTCGTTCTCTCCTCCCCCCCGGGGGGGCGTAAAGACGCCGATACATGCAGAAAAAGTGTCTGCAAGTGCGAGCATTTAGTCCCTGCCCCTTTGCAACACTAAAGATCAAAATAATCCATCCTTTCTTATGTTTGATGATGTTCAAGGATTCCTATCAAGGCAAATACTAAGAAATTCATGAACATCATTTTAACATGTGATTTTACGCAGCTTACTTATACGCAAGTATATAACTATATATATATACACAATACACTTGTAACCATGCTCTAAAACATGTACAGTTTTTCCAATTGATTCAAGAAACACTTGTTATATCTGTGTACCAAGCTACTTTTCTTTCCATTGTCTGTTCATAGCAAGTCTTCGACCGTCCAGGTTCACTTGGCTTATACGATTGCTACCCATTTCTTTGTCATTCCTCCGGCCTTTTCTCCTGTTCACCTCTGCGTACATTTCCTCTATCATTGGCTTCCAGAGCCGAACCCGGGCATTTATAAACCAGTTGGACACCTGATCAATAACACATATATACGTGAGAACGAGACAAGAACATAAGGTTCTCACAAAAAAAATTAACTTAAGAAAAAAAAACAAAACAAAATTTCAACTTTGGAAAGTATAAGAATAGAAGTACACAGCTAATTTTTACTAAAATCCATTTTTGCTAGTTAATCAAAACGTGTAATGCTGCAAGTACGGACCTGGCTCCTTGTCAATCCACTTTTCACTGCTAGTAAATGCTTCTCTGCATCTTTAGGATACCTGAAACCCACAAAATTCAACACATGAACACACAAATTTCTCGGATGAATCATAATAAAATATTTTCATGCGTTCAATGCCCAAGTTTTGTTGCAAACCACTGAACCAACTTTCTTAATTAACACTCTGGTCATATACAATAAAATTAGAATCTAAAATATCCATGTTCAAATAAAAATCACGATCCCCAACAGCAGCATGTTAGCCTGCAGACTATCATGAAGATTCTTAAACGAGGAGGAGAAAAAAAACTTACACTTTGGGGTGTGTCAGTCTAGTAATGAATTTTGGTTTCATTGAGGATAAGCTTCCAATGATAAACAAGTATAACCAAGAGGAGCAGCAGCAAATGATGCATATGAGGTCAATGTAGCATTATTAAGTAAATCACGAATACTGATAACAGATGGAATGGAACCATAATAGCAAATTTAGTAAGTTTCTATGCAAAAATGTTACCGTGTTCGAGTGAAGCGACTTACGGATGAAGAAAATTTTGAAACATCCATGCCCGTAAAACTGAGACAGATCTTTCTGGCAAGCCTCTCTGGGGCCTCCATAGCTGATGATCCTTTCTTTGTAGCTGTTGGAGAGCCCATTGCTTCTGGATGAAAGACGTCTCAAATGACCTCTCTTCTTCTCTAGTGTCTCCTTTGTCAAGATATGCGCCCATTGTAAGGATTTGGCTGCTGATTCTCTCCCTCAGGTTCTTATACAAGGAAGAGATGGTTTGCAAAGCAAAACGAGCATGAACACGAGGATCCAACTCGGTTGCAGCATGGAATGCTGATATTACAGTATGGATTTCGTCCAAGCATTGGGTGTACCGCTCATCAACCTAAATTGAAAATTATAAAGCTGTTTAGCAACTTTAGTATTATATTTTGAACATACATTTTAAAACTATTTTCCAAGCATAGAATTCAAATACATGGATTTGGGACTAGACCTTAACAAAAATATAACCAAGGTGACAACAATATCTAAATTGAAAGCTATAAATTGAGAACTTTTCCTAGGATTTTTGTACATTTGAACCATTTATACTAAGGGCTTCAAGTAATGCATCATGTCTACTCATTCAATGTCAAGATAAATCCATAGCAAATCTATATTTGAGTTCTCCATCAATAATTAGTATGAAGGCCCTTTATTTTTTGAATGCATATATATAAACAACACAACCTTAAACTTTCAATTTCAACCCATGTACGACTTCTACATACAAATGTGCAATCCTTTCAAGCATAATTGGAGCACCTAAAAGTTCCAGTTTTAATACAATAAAAATTCAAATGGACTGAGGCTTAGTTTGAGAAGAAAAAAAACTATCTTTTTTGTAACTAAGCTAGCTTTTTTAGTGTTTAGAAAGGAAAAAAATTAACTTTTTAGTAACTAACTTTTTAACTTTTGGTTAATTTGACAATTTTGTCCTTCATAGTTTAAAAAAAATTTAAAATGTAAAAAGATAAATTTAGTTATTTTAAAAAAAAAATAGAAAAAGTTGAATAACTGGTAGCTGAGTAACTGGAAGAATGACAAACGGAGCCTGAAATTTAGGGCAACAGAGCACATAAGCATTGTAATGTACTAACATACCACTTGAAGTAGAGCCAACAGTTGCATTTTCTTTGCTTCAACTTCCCGTCCCTGCAGGACAAGATCCATTTGAACCTCAAAGCTCCCGTCTTCAGAAGGGCAACTTGAAGAGATTGAAAAATTTTCTCGATTTTCAAGTGAATAACTCGCAATTTCAGTAAGTATTTCTTGAATTACACGAAGATATCCAGACGCAGAGAAGAACTGTGAAAGTTGGAATGCTCCAGAAGAGCCAAAATTCACAGAAATATTCTTCCCGTTGCAAGATGTTTCCAATCCAAACTGCCTTTCATTCAAACAGTGGTGAGCAATACCAGAGGAGTTTATTTCCAAACATTGATCAGGAATACTTGTTCCATAAATAAATGATGGCTGGCATGTGGCAAGACTTAAGGCTAGCTCATTACAAAATTTTGACGAGCCAGGAGGACTATCGGACATCATATTAACATTACCCGATGATATCCACCCACTCGGATTGACATTTCCCACTAACTGCAATGGTTGAAGCCCCATTCTTCCGGCGATTTTCCCTGTCAGTTCTGGACAAGCACTAAACTTGTTGAAATCGCATTTATTGTTCATGCCACCAAGTATTCCATCATATCCACAGTTAATAAAGGTTGCAAATGGAGAATGTGAGGCATCAGACAAGTCGTTTGAAATTGAAGTTCTTAAAATCTCCGGAGGATTTACTGAAGGCAAGGAAGTGTCTAATTTGTTCAAGTTATCAGAAGGGCCACAGCTCACAGCCAAGAGGGTGGCAAGTGGTGCAGCAGAAATGGGCATTCCACTTATGAATCGCTCCTGGACCTCTACGTTACCGTTTATAGGTGAATCCATAGGAACCGATGAATTGCAATCAGCGAGATCAACCTGATTTGCTACGGTGAGACCAGAGTGGAGATTGTTCAAGGGTCCACCTTGCAACATTGAAAGTGCAGGAAATTCAGCCATTATCTGATTTTGGTTGTTTGGATTAAATGAATTGGGCTGAGCAGAGGAAACCGTGGCCATATGCGAGAACATTCCGTCCATATAAATAGTGTTGCGGCTACCCATATTAGAAGGCAAATTGATCACATCATTCTCAGTCATATTGTGGGAGAATCAAAATACGTCATGCAAAAGAAACCTCCACATCATTGTGAAAGCCTCTATGTTTCAATCTGCCTGCAACACCAGTTTTGCACCTAAAGCAGCAAACGGTTGCTAGTTCTAAGTTGCACTCTCATTGACTTCTATTCATTGCCGTTGAAAAGTTGCTTCAAATAGCCAAGTGAAATCAACTAAAGATTACCAAAAGTAAATAAATGCATAATACAACACGTGAATCGGAACAGGAATCAGGATTGGTAACATTATTCAATATCGTTCAAGTTGATGTTCATACCCAAAGATAGAAATCGTGTTTGAATATATACATATATATGCAACTGGAACACACACACCCCATGGATTTTTAAGCATCAACACAGGATTCACAATAAGAAAGCACATATATTACGTAAATTTTGAGAGAATCTAAATTCAAGCTGAAGAAGTAAATACTTCCCGTGATGCCACATACGGAATCATAAATAGAAGTTTTTGTTAACTAAGCACATGCATAAAGTGACATCCCATGATTCACTATTCTCTCTCTCTCTCTCTCTCTCTCTCTCAAAAAACATTTTGCAGCCGCATTGAGCAACAACTAGGTCAATACACTAGTCAAGTGGAGCCCAACTGGGGGAAGCTTACTTGAAAAATAAGTCCTCAGTTTGGCAAAATTCTGCTTCTTAGTTTGGCAAAAAAAAAAAAAAAAATCCAAATGCCCTAAAATTTCTAATAACTTACAGCATTTTTTAGACTTTTGGTAAAATTGGGTAGGACTCCCAAGGCAAACCATCTCCTAAAAGTCCATTATGAGAAGCACTGGGTAGGACTTCCAAGGCAACCCATCTCCTAAAAGTCCATTATGAGAAGCTACACGGAGTGACTCATCTGAAATATACTTCTGAGTAAGTCAATTGATGTTTTCAAAAATCCAACTTTAACATTTTAAAATATATAAAGGAAATTACCTACCTTATTTTTTACATATGTATGGTAATTTCAAATTAAAAAATATAATAAATTATCCCTTTAGTACATATATTTATTTTTTATTTCATTTTATTTTATAAACTATGTATTATTTAGTATAACTCAATTACTTTTACAAAATGAAATTCTCTCTTAAAACTTCTTTTATGAAAGGAATTTTTTTGAACCACTTTCTAGAAAAAGACATTCGATACACAAAAGTTTTGAAACTTTGTGTGCAACCCTTTTGCCTCTCTGCTTAATTATCTCTCAATTGATCTCAAGTAATGTGAGGAGCTTGGTTGTTTTACAGCTCTTAATACCAATTCAAGGGAGTAATTGTAGGCAAAACAGTAAAGTTTCATTATCATGACTCCTCCATTGTGGCCTAGCTTCAAACAGTCTTCAACAACCCCCAATGTGGCAAGAGCCTTGCACTGGAGCTACCTTTTTATTGAGTACCAATTGTTATGTTTCTTTGCCCATCTCTCATTAATTAATAGCCAAACAAAACGATATATCTCTTCTACCTACATGGGGGCTAGGTGAGAGGTGAAGTTTTACTCAGAAAATAAATAAATAAGGAAATCACACTAAAAGAACAGTAACGCTACACCACCCCCCCCCCCCAAAAAAAACAATTTGTCAAAAAACAAATAACCAGAATGCGGTGAAGCAATATTTTGTCTATTTCTTGAAAAGAAGAAACCTATAACAGTTTGTTTTAATTTAGGAGTATGTTTTTTTTCCGGTCTAATAACATTTTCATAAAAGATCAATTAATTACCATCTTCTAAAAGCCATCTTCCCAAGCTGTTCAAGGTCATGTCAATAAAAATAAGTTGAATCTGCATTTTAATCAATAGGGTTTGTTCAATCAGGATACACTGAGCATTTGAACCATGGCCAAGACAGAACAGTTAATTAAGCACATAAACTACAAGCTTATGAGAAAGAAAGTTGACAACCACAAAACTTATACATTAAAGTCCGCAAGACTGCAACATCATTTTGGCATAGCACAGAGCTTGGAAAGGAAAAAAGCATAGACAAACAGCAGGAAATGTTTGACATAAGAAAACAGTAAATAGCCAAACATGAGAAAAGAACCGACCTGGCAATCATTTGCCCAAGATAACACCCAGCTTCCTCCACCAAGCTATGTCAAGAAAAAAAAATGATAAGATAAATAATTTTCTATTCTTATATTCAGATTCAATGGATTTCCCCAATCACAACTCAGAGATGTTCCCCATATCATTCAAAAGAAAAAGGAGCCTGCTGAGAATACCTAAAACTAGGGAATATTGCAGTGCAAAGTTCAGAAGAAATCATTGGTTCTCCTTTCTCCCTCAAACAGTATACATGTATTATATATGAATGATAAAGGATGCTATTTTTTCCTTTAACATAAAGAACAAGATGCAAATATATATATATCAAGGAATCATGTAACCCCACCTTTCCTCAAAACCACCAAAAAAAATAAATAAAAAGACAACAAAAAAGTGAGTTATTTTCTTTGCATGAGCTGAAAACTGGGTTATTTTCTTCAAGATCCCATAACCCAAGTAACTGAAGCTCAGAGTTTTAGACCCCTATAAGAATCATGACCTCGGCCTCTTTCATCCTAACTCCCTCCCCCACGCACAAGATTTTTAAGGATCAAAACACAAATGGTTCCTCTATAACTAAAGCAAGCCCATTAAAAGCAAGAGAGAGAGCACCAAAAAGCCAAGAAAAAAGGGAATCTGCAGAGAGGAAGGGTGATGAATTGGAATGGACCCATTATTAAAGATGGTGAGAGAAGAAGAACCACACAAGGGTAAATTACAAAGGATAAACAGATAGATTGATAGATATAGAAATTGAAGAGAGAGAGAGAATAAGAGAGCAGAACACTACACTCTTTTTTGGTGCAGTGCCACTCATTTCTGTTACAGGCTTTGGAGGGCCCATCCCCACCCCACTCTCCCCCACGCTCTCTATCTTCCTCACCACCTCTCGTTGTCTGCCTTCCCTGCCATCATCACAATCAAAATATCTGAATTCTCTCTGTTCAAACTCTGTTCACGGCAGGTCCATTTCGTGAGAGCCCAGAAGAAAAAGGCCATTAACTCTTTTAAGTACTTTAACTATTACTTAAGGTAAGAAGCTAACAGTAAATAGGGTAACAAGGCCACACACTCCTTAACTATTACTCAAGGCAGCAAACTTGCACCAGCGACAATATGTACTTTTTAGGGAAAGAAAGTGTGCCGTTTTCGGGGGGAGAGAGAGAGAGAGAGAGAGAGAGAGAGAGAGAGTAGGGGATGGCAGTGATGATGGAAGCAATCTCCTTAAGAGGGTTAGAAAATCTGTAGAGAGATATCTGAACAATTTATTAGTTTCTCTGCCTGTTGCTTTTGGCTTATTTGTACGACCAGTGAACCACCGATCCAGTGAGTCTGGGGAGTAAGGTGTTTGTCATGCACCCACCTTTGATTGTCTGAAGTTGAGATCCATCAATGATGATGAATGTTGATGACAGGTGATTGGGATCTGCTCCAGACCTGCCACCCTGGGCCTGCCGAAATATTATCTGGGCCGTCCAATTGAATGTAGTGGACAGATTGAGAAGCAAGCTAATGCAGGGGCTGAAATGCCCCGGCTTCAAGGGTTGAAACGGGGTCGAACGGTAGGACTGCTCAGATGTGAGCAAAAATATGAGTGGTGCTTGGATAATAAAAATAAATATAATAATATTATAAAATATTAATGTAAAAGTGATGGGTTTTAAAATTTAATTAAAAACAAAGTATAAAAAAGGTTAATAATAATTAATGATTTTTTGGTGAGTTTTGGGTTTTCCAATAGCTCCGAAATAAAGTGAATCTTGATACGGGTTTAAATACTGTATGGAAGTTTAATTTTTTTTTTTTTATAAAATTGCCAACTTTTAGAATTTAAATATTTGACAAAACATTAAGTTTTATTTATTTTTCACTCATTAATAGAAATTTACTCAATTCAAAAGTTATTAAAATTTTATTAAATGCATAAAAAGTTATAAAAAAAGTTACTAAAAATTATCAAAAATTTTATTAACAGCGCAAAAATTGTTAAAATAACTAAAAGCTACTACTTATTTTACTAAATACACCAAAAATTTTAATTACTAACTTTTAATAAAAAATATCAAAATTATTAAAAATTAAATTTCCAAACAATCACTCCATAGATTTAATGCATTTGTATGTAATTCAATGTATGAATTATAAAATGTGCTCGTATATAAACAAATGATGTTGTTAAAATTGTATAAATTTATGAAAATTAATGTACCGTACTTTATGAAAAATTATAAAATTTTATATTTTTTTAACATCAAATGATGCCAAAGTACGTTTGAAATAATCTACTTCATCTATGCATTCGGATACTATTATTTATGAAGAATGGCATTGTTTTTGACGACTTGAACAATTGAAGTTAAAGACTTGACTTCAACTCGAGGATTGCAATAAATTTTATATTGCGGTGAAGCAATGTTAGGAATTAATTAAGGAAATTAAATAATATTATAATATAAAATTAATAAATTTTAATAGATTCTGTTTAATTTGTTAAAAATATTAAAATTTTTTAAAAATCTTTAAAATCTCTAAAAATAAATAGTTATTCATTTTTTTTCAATGCACTAATTACGAATTCATAATTCATCTCACTTTATCTTATTTTATTTATTTTCTACTCAGTAATAATAATTTATTTAACTCAAAAGTTATTAAAATTTTATTAAACACACAAAAGTTACAAAAAAATTATTAAAAATTATAAAAATTTTATCAACTGCCTAAAAATTGTTAAAAATAACTAAAAATTGCTACTTATTTTACTAAACATATCAAAAAATTTAACTACCAACTTTTAACAGAAAAAATATCAAAATTATTAAAAATTAAATTTCCAAATGACCCCTCAGTAAATTTAATACATTTGTATGTGATTCAATGTATGAATTATAAAATGCATTCGTATGTAAACAAAAAGGGGTGTTTGAAATTGTATAAATTTATATAAATTTATAAAAATTAGTGTCTTATGCTTAATAAAAATTTATAAAATTTTATATTTTTTTTAACACTAAGCGATGCCAAAGTACATTTGAAATGATCTAATACATCTATGAATTCGGATACAAAAAGGTCATACGCTGACCTTAGGGGCCCCCACTACTCCTGCCCTGGAGCAACATGAAGGATGTAAATCGCGGGATGTGCATCGGATGACCAGGGACTGAGAGTTTACCATTTAACCAATTGTGCAACAGGCGGTCGCTTGTGTGATTCGAACCCGTGTGACTGGGCAGGGGGTCTCCCCCCTCCCAGTATGTGTCATCCGACCTATGCCCCGGGGCTATGAATTCGGATACAATTAGTTAGGAAGAATGGCACTGCTTTGGACGACTTTGAACAATTGAAGTTAAGGCCTGACGTCAACCCGAGTTTTAAAGGATTGCAGCAAATTTTACATTGCCGTGAAGGAATATCTGGATTTAATTAAGAAAATTAAAAAATATTATAATAAATAATGTTTGACAAAATTAATAAAATTTAATAGATTCTGCTTAATCTGTTAAAAAATATTAAAAATTTCTAAAAATTTTTAAAAATATCTAAAAGTAAATAGTTGTTTACTTTTTTTATCTCACTGTACGAATTACAAATTCATAATTTATCTCATTTTTTTATCTTTCTTTTTACTCTAAAGGGCCGATTGGATGGGGTAAAAATTTTAAGGGAATAATTTATAAAGGGTGTATAAAATAATAAGGGGCATTATTTATGGAAGATGGACCCACATTGATGTGATGCTTATGAAGGGTGGATAAAAAAATAGTTGGTTTAGATGGAGTATTAAGAAAAGGTAATAAATAGTATTTGGTTTAGATATTTTTTTAAAAATGGTGTATAAAGATAAATGTATGATATAAGATGGTATATTAAAAATGTGTATTATTTTCAGAAATCTCAAATTCTCTCCAAAAATAATACAAAAAAATTTTTACTTTTAAATTATACAAAAAAAAAAATACCACATCAAAACCTTATACGGAGGATGAGTTAAACCCCTCCTATTTGCTGTACCCAATCGCCCCTAATCTTCAATTCTTTTGCCGCCTGGCGTGTAAAACTAACTGCAGCCCCGAACCCCTTCAACTCTCCCGTGGAGCCAATCCCACGGTTCAGATCTTATCAAAATGAGCCTAAAAGTTTGACGCAGAACCCTTGATTAATGGTGCTATAAAATTCTTAATCCTCCTGTGCTAGACATCAAGCGCCACATTGGCAACGTTACTTCTTGCTTTTTTCAAATTTTGAAAGTGGATAACAAGAATGTATTCAATAACTAATCCCATTTATTACAAAAGTATTTGATAAAGTTTCAAATTTATTAAAATTTTTTATTTAATAAAATTTTTTATTTTTTTCATTAATATTCCTCAATTTCTCACAACTATGAATAATTTTTATGAAAATAAAAAAAAAACTTTTTAATAACTATTATTTAATTAAATAAATTTAATTTTACATATTTTAGTATTCTTTAAACATATTTTTTAACCACCAGTTACCTTCACATTTATTTTTATTTTTCTAAATGTCATTTAATTATATATTATTTACTTAATATCATTTAAAATTAATGAGTTAATATTTTTACAAGTGTTTTAATAAGTTTTTTATTTTAAATTTCTTTGATAGTTTATATAAAACTAAAAAGTGTATATACATATTTACTTTAAAAAAAAAAAAAGTCGAACACATAGTGTATGCACTTACAATAAATTTCTAATAAAGTCGGAACTAGAAACAAAAATTTAAGAAAAATGAGAATATTACACAAAAATATCGCTCTTCATAAAATATTGGGGTGATTAGACTTTCTTTCTTTATGATTTGATAAAAAACACAACATTCCCTCTAACGTATAAGTTAACGCATAACTCACTCATGATTTGGATTAAAATACAAAATTAACTAAATTTATTAAATTTTAATTAAATTTATGCCTCAAGAGCCAAAATTAATCGAGAAAAAATTTTACAAAAATAAATAGATAAGAGTATATTTTGATTTATATTTAAATTAAAATGAAATAATATTTTATTTTTTAAAATAACTTAATTTACCTTTATTTTTCTAAATAATATTTTTTAGACAATTATATATGAGCTTACATAACACATGACACAAATATTGTTAAATTTAATATATTTTAATAATTTTTTATTTTAGTTCAAGTTACAAGAGAATAGTGTGCTATTTAAAGATCATATATATTTTTTTATCCAAATTAAAGTGTAATTATCTCTAAAACATTCAATGAATTAAAGAACTTAATGACTTTAAAGATAATCAAGCAATGCCTCGTTATCTATTCCTTTGATTAACACTACAAGTGTAATGACTCGAAATATTTTAATCTATATTTAATATTTATTTTATTTGGTGACATTACTTATCTATTTAAATTTAATAAATTAAGGAATTTATATTTTTAATTAGGTAGTTTGATATTTTTGGTGAATTAGGATCACTGTGAAATTTTTTGGGTTGTATATATTTTGTTAGTTGTTGGTATGGATATTATTAAATTAGGTGTAAAAAAATAATAAGATAGGAAGAAAATTTAACCGAGTACAAGTAATATAGGTATAACTATATACATAAACATTAAGAGATAACCCTTATCAATTATGATAAGTGCGCAGCAAAAGAGGGTTAATTTCTCATTGGTTGATGTTTTTTTTAATTGATATTAAATTCTAATTAGATGCGAAGACTTCAATTTGGGTTGCTCTTGATGAAAAGAAATATTGTTGGTCAACGTTAAAACTAAACCTTATGAATATATATATATACACACATCTAATTTTCGTGCCGAGAGAGATCGGACGATTGTGAGAAAACCCTAGTAGTTACACTAATCTATCTCTCTTCCTCATCCCCAGAACAAGGAACAAGCCTTTTTGCATCTTACATGTCAGTTCGCTTAGTAACAGAGACTTTCGTTCATTACTCAACTTGAGCCACTGTTGTGTATTGCTTTTATTTGACAAGGCAGCAAACGCCGATCATTCCAAGAGCATACTGATGCAACTTCCTTATCACTCTTATTGATGCACTTTTACTCACTTATACATATATACAGCACTACATTTAACGGACAAAGGTAAGGGACGAAAACTCTATAAATATGTAATTATATATGTAAGGGGTGTTTGGTGTGATTAAAAGTGAGATAAAATGAGATAATTTGTGAGTTCGTAATGCGTGCTGTGAGATAAATTTTAAAAATTTTTAAAGATTTTCAGAGTTTTTCAGAATTTTATTTCACTCCAAACACCCCCGTAATATATTTATATGTGTGTGAAGTAGTGAAGTAGAGCCTTGTAATAGGTGATTGCTCAATGCCACACTAACGTATTTTATATATACTAACATATTTAGGCATAATTGATGGTTTAATGGAAGTAATTATATTTTCTTTTTGTTGATTGGAGCTAATGGATACAGTACGTTTGCTGGTCAATATTACAATTGGTGTGCATTGGTTGTTACCTACATGTTGTTAAATTGATGATAGTTAGAGATCTAAATATCTTTTTTTTTTTATAATTTTTTTTAGTAAAAGCATTATAAAATTTAACAACTTGTATGAGATCAAAATGGAAAATCTTTTCTTTTATTGTATAGAAGTGCATCTTATGTGCTAATGACAACGCATTTTATGAATAATTGATTTTTTCTTATTATGCAACCCCTTTAGAATTTTGTATTTTATTTTTTTATAAAACTGTGACAATATTAAATGTGACTAAGGATGTGGTGTCATAAAAATTATTATTATATTTTATTTGAATTAAGGGGTATTAAAAATATCGAGTATACATACCCAAGAGTTGAAAGTCCGAAAATTCATACGGGGTGATAATCGAGTCCAATAAGTTAACAACCGACGAACAAATACATGCCTAAAAATAGCATATTATATTTTTAAGGCACTGAAAGATAGTGTATGTTAGTTGGATCCTGTTTTTATGGGTCAATCAAACAGACACCGAAAAATGGTGTATATTAATTGGGTCCTATTTCTATAGGACAACCAAGCAGCAATATCTTAAAATCAAATTATTTTCTTTTGATGTGTTATGTGGTGGTAATGCACAAGTAAATTGTAAGGAAGAAGAATTAATAAATAAATTTAATTTCTTATTTGAATGATTATTGGTAGAGATATTTTATTTAGTAGCATTCTAAGGCATTATTACATTTATACTATTATTAGGATTACGAGTACATATAGTATTAGTGCTCATTCTCTTATAGTTTGTAATACAAACTTTACTTAGTTGGATCCTGTTTTTATGGATCAATCAAACAGACACCGAAAAATGGTGTATATTGATTGAGTTCTATTTCTATAGGACAACCAAGCAGCAATATCTTAAAATCAAATTACTTTCTTTTGATGTGTTATGTGGTGGTAATGCACAAGTAAATTGTAAGGAAGAATAATTAATAAATAAATTTAATTTCTTATTTGAAATGATTATTGGTAGAGATACTTTACTTAGTAGCATGTTAAGGCATTATTATATTTATACTATTATTGGGATTACGAGTATATGTAGTATTAGTGATCATTCCCTTATAGTTTGTGATACAAATAATGAATTTGAATCACGTGTTGGACCTTCTAAGTATAGAAATTAAAATTTTATTTATTTTTTATTTAATTACATTAGAGTTTTTTTCTTTTTTTTGAAAATTATTTTATTGAATTATAATAAACCTCTATTTGTGATGTAATTATTAATTATTTTGTTTAATTTTGAGAGTTTATTTAGGTATAGTTTCATAGACTTTTACTTTTATTTAGAGCTTTGTTATCTTAGTAGTTTGAGTAAGACATTTATTTAAATTTAAAGTTTAAATTTATTTATGTTTATATTTACTGCTCTATAACGTGTGTATGACTCTGATGTGTGACAGAAAAAAAATTAAAATGGTGTATTATGTTCTTTTTTATTTATGTGCTCAAGTCATAAAATCTAGACGTGACAACAAGAATTAGGTACATAGTTGATATGGATATTTATTACATGTTTTATTTGGATATCCCTAGTAATTAAATAGTGGAATAGTTCATGGGGGAAAGACAACATTTACGCCTTTTTATAAGAATAATTTCTTAAAAAATAATATTTGACATGGCTTAAGTTTCATAATCTTTTAAATATAATGCGATTTAAAGCTATACGAATATTGTATTTCGTTAGAGCTTCAACATTAATGTAGAAAACGATATTAAGATAGGTGATTCATTAGAAAGTTTTCGCATTATACCCAATCGGGTTTAAAATGAGCAATATTATAATTTGAGAATGTACGTATTTACAGAGACTGCTTGGTTTGGAAAAAAAATTTAGATTTACATTCTTTAACCGTCTAAGCAAACAGAAAGTAAGCTCGTTTAACCTCAGACCGTGGGGCTGGGCCAGTCTACTGAACTCTATGTGTGAGTTCCCGGACAAACAAGTGCCACAGGCGCATTTTAACTAATGTCAAAATCAATCCAAATTTAAAAAAAATATATATATATATATATATGTATATATATATTTTTTTTAATTAAATTTTATCATGTATTATTTTTACATTAATTTTTTTAATTTTACTTTTTTTTTTTCGGTTCAAACACCAAATAAGCCTAGTCTGTCTCTAAAATAATAATGATGATAACAAAGGGAAAAAAAATGGAAAAAGAAAAAAGCCATATACCGTTATGAACAACTCCAAGAGAATATATATTATTTTTATTGACTCCAAAATCTCCGATCACCTGTACTTGTTAAACATGTGGCCATGTTTGATGGATGCGGGGGAAGGATTATATAATTTATCAAATGAGACATATCAACGTAGCGTTTTTATTTTATTTATTTATTTTTGTTTCCTTTTTTTTTTTTTTTTTAGGTTATGGGTTGGGATAATATATTCTTTTA
This sequence comes from Pouteria glomerata, assembly GCA_035590655.1. NCBI lineage: Eukaryota > Viridiplantae > Streptophyta > Magnoliopsida > Ericales > Sapotaceae > Pouteria > Pouteria glomerata. Next base: position 19,832,093 of record JAVXUM010000021.1, read on the forward strand.
CTCAATTATTTAATTTTCATCAAAATTTAAAAATTCAAAATTTCTTCTAATCAAAATTTTTGCCAAATTAATCACAACTCTTAATCTAAGTTTGACAATTTTTTTTTTTTTTTTTATGATTGTTTTTGTTCATAACTTTTTTTTTTTTTTAAATTGGCAATAAAAATGTGTTCGATAGAAATTGTTTTTATTTATTTGTTATAAATTTAGACCCAAAATATAAATAAAAAAAAAATCATGTTTTCATACTTATTTTTTTTTTCTTTCACAAATATTGCTAATTTTAGGGGCTCAACAGAACAAATTGTTAATTTTGCTGCATCTTATTAAAACAATTTATTTTGTTTTAAAAAATAATTTTTAATAAATTAATAATTATGTATTAGAATAATTTATTCTATTAAAACTAAAGTAAATTATTGTTGAAGTAATAGTTTACGATTAAAATGATTAATTTAATGAAATTAAAAATTAAGTATTGATAAATAATAATTATGTCACGCCCCTAACATAATTTGTCCGAGACGGACGGTATGAGAAAATAGGGACAATTTAAAACAAAATACAAAACCTGTACCAAGGTCAAGTCATAATATCATA
>JAVXUM010000021.1:19853205-19864816 GCA_035590655.1 Pouteria glomerata
GCCAACAATGCTGAAAACTTCTCTACACACCTCGAATCCAGCAATGGAGAAGGCAACACGACTCTTGCCTCTCCGCGTATTTTCACCATCGTGCTATCCAGAAGAATAGCCGTCACCAACTTAAGATGACAATCAATCGTCACCCAGTAAGTGGACAGCCAATCCATCCCCAGAATGACATCAAACTCTTTCATCTTTAACACCCTTAAATCAATCCACAACTGAACAACTCCCAGCTGTAGAACACAGTCCTTACAGATCCACTTTACCGAGGAACTCTCACCCACTGGTGATTCAACACACAAAGGCTCCTCCAGCCTCTCTAGAATCAACCCCAACGTCTTAACACATGTATGTGAGATAAATGAATGTGATGCGCCGGTATCAACCAAAACATGCACCCAAGTGCTAAACAGAAGAAATGTACCGCGTATCACTGAAATGTCTGGAGTATCATCCCGCAATGCTAGTGCGTAGGGACGTCCCTGAGTTCTCTGACCACTAGAACTGCCCTCCCCCCTTACTTTACCCCTCTGACCACTGCCACCACCACGCGAGTGTTGAAATTGCTGTACCTGTTGGATGGGTTGTTACATCGGTGGTGCAGGAATCATAGGGAATTGCTGAGTCTGATATGATCCAACCTGTTGAGCACTTAGCTCAACACTCCCCTGAGACATCTCTTTATATGGACAGTTAAATTACAAATGTCCTGGTTAATTACACTTGAAACACAGCCTCTGCCTATACTGATCCTAATAGCCTCCTCTCAATGGGGACCGAAACTGCTGCCGACCTCGGCCATCAGAACCCGAACCAGACCTAGAACTGCTCTTATGATATGGAAACTCCTGCTGCCTCTGAAACCTTCTCCTGGAAGTCCCAGCTTGCTCCTTTCCCTTCCTCTATCTAGAACTCGACCCAGAACCATACCCCTGGACCTGTCCCTGAATTTGACCTGTCCTCGCCCTGGATCGAAAATCAACGACATCTCTCTCCACCGCGAGAGCTGCCGCTACAACCCCTGAATACATAGGAAGCTTATCCCAATGATCTGCCTCCTAACATTCATGTTTAACCCCCATTCAAACTTTCTCGCCTTTGCATTATCATCAGGCAAGTACTGCGGGGTAAAACGTGATAACTCCACAAATCTTCTCTCATATTGCTGCACTGACAAACTTCCTTGCTCCAATGACAAAAATTCTTATACTTTCATTTCCCTCATCACCGAAGAGAAAAATCTCTCCAAAAATGCTGCCTTGAACTCCTTCCAAGTTAACGTCTGCAAATCCACTGTTCCCCTAAATGATCTCCACCAATGGACAGCACTACCTTGGAACTGACGCGCTGCAACCTTAATCTTCACTTCATTCTTTTCGACTCCTAGAGTCTCCATCATTTCTGTAATCTCCTCTAGCCATCTCTTGGCCTCCATCGGTTCCCCCTCGCCATTGAACTTCGGCGGGTCATACTTCTTAAACTGGTTAATTATCCTCATAATAGGTGTCTCCCTCGGCGCAAGAGCAGGTGCTGCAGTCGGCACATCTAATCCTTGCATCTGGGCCCACTGAGCCGCCATAAAGTGCATCATTTGCTCATATGTCGACTGTGTAACCCAACAATCCGCTAATGGTACCTCATGGTACCCTCCTTGCTCATTACCCAAAGGATCCTGACCACTGGTCTGAACTTTCTGTATTCCACTCCTTCCTCATCCACGTCCAGACATTCTACAAAAATACCAACGTCATTAGCTCCAACATAAACATAAATAATTTAAGGCAAAAGAAACGTCTAGGCCACACTACCTAAAGACCCAAACAATCGCAATCTAACGCTCTGATACCATATTGTCACGCCCCTAACATAAATTGTCCGAGACGTACGGTATGGGAAAATAGGGACAATTAAAACAAAATAAAACATGCACCAAGGTTAAGTCATAATAGCATAACATCCATCAGAGCACTACATTTGTCCTAAATCCTCATATAAATAAATGTACACCATACATCGTCAATATTAATGGGACCCACAACTCGGGTCGCACAAATAAAATACAATATTCTCATAAATATAAAATAATCTTTAGGCTCAACTAGCAGTCAACTCAACTCAGGATGGTCACCACCCTGCCTCCCTGTATAACCTGCAATATAGATGGGGTGAGCTAATTAGCCCAGTAGGTAGGACAGTGCCAGTGTGCACCAGTGTACATATATAACACATTATATATATACACAACATCAATATAAATATGCATTTCTCATACAATGAAATGAAATAAAATGCCATGGCCATGCATCCTATTTCTCCATCTACCTCCAACCTTATTCTGGGACGGGTGACACTTAGTAAGGCCAAAAAACCAAGACACGCGCAGCCACCAAGCACACCGTTTCAGCGTTTACGGCAAATGCATAAACATATATATATCTTATATTCATGTGTAGAACCGTGTTACACCCCACAAGTGTAAAGACTCATGGGCTCCGTATTACACCCCCTGACCCATCTGCTAGAGAACCATGTTACACCTCTAGTCAGGCATCCACCTATCTCAGGTAGGCATCCGCTATCTCAAGCAAGCAACTAGCTACAGTCGGGGAAAATATCACATCCATCTCTCCTATTAACGTCCCAATTCTACATGACTAAATTCTAGTCACGTCTATATTACTGAGCATCATCCGGTGTTCCAATAATCACAAACATCATCAAAATACATCACACGTGCCTTGGCACGTCACATACATCAATGGCATTCTCGGCCAATCATACAAGTCTACTACACCGGATGAAACCACCCTAAACCCAATGCTCATGATATGCCCAATCATGAAAGCAAAATATCTCAAATTACATCATAATATGCTATACTCAAGCATAAATAAAAGTTCACATATTTCACCAAATAATCATGTCATCATGTACTACATACATGTGGGAACCAACCCATGAAATTTGAGCCAAAATGGACCTATACGGACCAAATTAGAGAGGGGCGCGGGCTGGGCGCGGGCTGAGCGCGGGTTCGCCCTTGCCCAGATTTCTATTTTCCAGTAGGGGTCGCAGCCTAGGCGCGGGGAGCGTGAGGCTTTGACCCCCTGTGTTATACCCACTGTTCATCATCTTCCTTAGGCCACCCGCGGCCAAAACAAACTATCCCGGCTCCAAATTTTATCCGTAAAACTCAACTACGGTTTACCAAATCTCTACTACATTATCTATATTTTTCATTTATCATTTTAATCCCATAATGTACCAATTTCTAACTCATATATATGCATATATACACAGCCATACATATATACACACCTATATACACAATTCTCCATATATCAACAAAACATGCATATATATATACCAAAACGCTCTCTACGACCTCTAGAGCACGAATATAGGTCCCACCTACCTCGATTCTGAAGAAAAATGAAGAAAAACGAAGAAAACCACTTTGAGCTCCGAACTTCAAACTCCGATTTCTCCTTCATTACTTCGAATCATGTGAAACGGACGGCACCACGTTGATCACGGCGTCGAGAACTCTCCGGATCAACTATTCTTTTGCCCCGAATCACACTCTCTCCTCTTTCTCTCTCTTCTTTCTCTCTCCTCTCTCTCTTCTTCCTCTTTTCTTTGGTTCGCCAAAAAACAAAAGGGAAGAACAAAAACGGGAAAGGAAAGGAAAAAGGAAAGGAGAAAACCTCGGGCCTCTGGCCCACTTTGTCCAGTCCAATCTCAATTCGAACTAACTCAGCCCATGAAAAATATAAGCATATATTAAAACTCATTTTAATTATTTTATTTTCTCAAAAATAATACAAAAATATACCAAAATAAATACCGGGTGTTACAAATTATATATTAAAATAATTTATTTTATTGAAATATTTTATTAAATTAAAATAATTTTTATGTAATTATTAAATTAATTTATTTTATTCAAACTAAAACTAATTATTGTTAAAGCAATAATTTACTATTAAAATTTTATTTAATTAAATAAAAATAATTTTTAATAAATAGTATTCTACATATTGAAATCATTAATTTTACTGAAATAGTTTATAAAATTAAAATAATTTTAAGTAAATAATAATTTATTTTTAAGTTATGTTCTTTATTAATTTAATTCATTAAAATGAACTGCTATTAAAAATAAATATTTTCAAAAATTAAATATATTTGCCCACATTACTTAAATATATTTAAATTAAAATTATTTAATCAAATTTATTTTATAAAAAGTAAATATTTTAATAATATAAATTAATTACTATAAATAAAATAATATTACTAATTTTTTTATTTTTATTTTAAGTACAAAAAAAACTAATAACAAGAAAAATATAAAATTATTAAACATAAATAGAAAAACATAAATATTACTAAATAGGTCCTAAAAATAAATACACAAAAAATAATTATTATTTTACCTATAATTATATATATATTATCCTTTAATATTATTTACCGTCCCATCCAACATTATCAATTTTTATTTAAAGAAATTGGTTTCTACTATTTTTAACTAAAGAGACAGTCCCTAATATCTAGTTTCATAGGAAGAACTAAAAAGTTATTCACAACTTTTTTTTTTTTTTTTAAGTATAGTTTTTTTTATAAGTAAAATAAAATTTGAATTAATAAAGAAATGAAATACAATATTTAAAGAGTATATTCTCAATATACATCATAAACTTCATGCACAAAAGAATAAGACATTAAAATTACCTCCTTTACATGTTAAACTATACAAGTTTATACTTTTTGAAGCATAGTTATTCATAACTCAAGGGGTATTTGGCACGGTGAATTTTGTTAAAAATATTCAGAAAATTTTTAAAAATTTATATTACTGTATGAATTACAAATCCACAATTTTTCTTATTTTATTTCACTTTTTGTCAGACCAAACACCCTCTTAAATAATATAAAGTTGAATTTAAATTTTTAGTTAATGTGGGGGCAAAATTACTTACAAGTAATTTCCGGGCAATAATCGGTTGGACAAAAAACTTTGGAGTTAATTTAAAAAAAGAAATGTTTATTTTTTTAATTTTTTAATTTTTTTTTTTAACTTTGGTAATGAAATGTCATTGTGTAAGTGCATCACACTGAAAGAATATAGGTACAATCAGGACAAATGCTAGAAAATTCTCAGTGCATTTTTCTTTTCTCTTTTTTTCAAGTAAGAGGGGCCCAATTACCTTAACCCAATATTGGTAAAATTGATAAATTCAGGTCTGGGCCGGACTTTATGCGACTATAATTCATTCTAATAGGGCATGCTTGGTCCAATCCGATTGCTCGGGAACTAAAATTTTGTTCAATCCTGATTTGTCACATAATATGTATAATGTATATTAATTTTATTTTAAAAAATTCAGAATTATCGGGTCGGACCAACCCGAGCTTATATTTCCAACCCTATGGCGGTAGCGAAATTCGTCTCGAACTAATTTTTTTTAAGAATAAATTACATCTAACTCTAGCATATACAATGCCGCTTTATTTTTAAATGTTGTCAACATTGATCTATTCTAATAGAATTAATCATTAAAACTTAATATAAAATGTCAAACTAATTAAAATTTTAAATATTTTTCTTATTTTACCCATTCTTTTATCATATTTCATCAATTTTGTTTATAAAAAAGGCTCAAAAATATTATGTTTTTATTTATTTTTAGATTTCTTTTTTTTTAAAAAAGAATTAATAAAAATGTGAGATAGAAAGGGATAAATTAGGAAAAAGTTTAAAATTTTAGTTAGTTTAACGTTTTCTATTAAATTTTAACAGTTAATTTTATCAGAAAAGAGTTAATATTAATAACATATTTTAAAATAAGAGAAGTAAATATAATTTTTAATTGTTATGAGTATTAAATATAGTTATATAAATATAAAAAGAGGTTGGTGTAATTCATTATTTTTTTTTTTAATACCTATATGAGCTATCTCACGAACTTAATAAATTAGTTCAAATTTTGTTCGAAACGTGGGTCAAGAAGACTAGGCATAGCAACCCCTTGACTCAATCAACTCTAAACATGGATCTTTCCTTCGCTTGGGGATTAATTTAATGTGTTTGGCAGTGCACGAATGCAATTTATTTTTGTTTTAGGCTGCCTTTCCGATGACCCCCAAAAAAACAATTACCAGCGTATATTGAGCATTGGATTGTTTAGATTTCTCACTTGTACCTCATAATAAAGCTTTTTGGATAGGCTGAACCTTGTAATGCATTTACACATAAGCACTTCAAATCGTAGCGTTTCAATTCCATTTCAATAGATGGATTGCATCTTGTCAAAGTATAAGAAAATGGGAATATAATAAATTTATGATATTTTTGGATCGATTTATGTACAATTAAATGTTTGATAAATCCATCGATTAATGATGTAAATAAAATTTATTAATGAATAAGGTTGAAAGTCTTCTATACCTTATTACCCTTTTAAGGGATCCTTTTCTTTTAGAGAGAGAGTTGTATCGAGCATATTATAATATTTATATTTTTAATAATAAAATTAAAACTTACTTTATTAAAAAAAAATACAAAGTAACGAATTATTAGTAAATTTATTGGCGCAACATACTATGTACACCCAAATAATTCTTCACACTATTTTGATCAACACGTCGAAACACACATGATATTTTTATTTTGTAATGAGTGAAATTATAATGAGAGCCATGAGTTTTTTTCTTTCTTTCTTTTTTTTTTTTTTTTAAAGGATAGCAAATTTCCTAAGGGCACTAAAAATAAACTAGCCACATGGTGTAATGTCGATCGTCCAAAGAAGCTCCCAACCACATGATAGACCTTGCTCAGTTTTTATTTCTTGACAGAGTTTTTAGTTTTCAATGTTAAATTTTCATTTTTATCTTTTTAAAAATTGAAATGAATACTGATTTGGTAAATTTCTTTCTAGTTTTCAATTTAAAAAAAAAATGAATAATATTTTTAAATTTTTAAAAATTATAAAAATATAAAAAAGTATTTTTTTTAATTTTCATTTTTCTCCTACTCCATTATCACCGCTAATCATAACCATTACTCACCATCAACTGCTACGAACCACCAGCCACTGTTATTGGCCACCATCAATCTTTAGCCACTGTCACTCGCCAACTTTGATCACACTTTCGTCACCGGCCACCCTTCTTTTGCCATTAGTTGTCACTCATCTCTAACCACAACTACTAGTTGGCACTTTGGGACGGAACTAGAAATTCATTATGAGGTGAGCTGGATGTAATATATTGGTATGTATTTCATTAATAGAGCGCAATTGGAATTGCATTAATTTTTATTTCTTTTCTTGGATGGACACAACTAGTATTAGACTATTTTTTTTTTTATTTTTTTTTACTTTTTCTTTTCTTGGGTGAGCACAACCAATATTGGATTAATTTTTTTTTATTTTTATTTTTAGCTTAGGCACAATTAAACACTAACAATATAAAAAAAAAAAAAAATAGGTAGTAATTTTTTTTTTTAAGGATTGACATGTGCCCCCCTCCCATTCAAGTAGCTCCGCCCTTGTTGTCACCTGTCGTCGATCTCTACTCGCACCTGATTACTGCTGGTCGATTGTCACAACCTTTGTTATCAACTGTCATCCACTTTCGTTCGCCTGATTTTGCCACTCACCCACGAATGTACCATTATCGCCAACCACACTCTCAATGCAATAATTTCCAATTAACAATTATTATTAATAAATATGTTTTGAATTATAAATCGGTGGTGCAAAAGTGAGCAAATAGAGTTATTGCCACGACAGTAAGATACAACCAGCGGCTATGAAACCGCAAGCTAGAGATGTCAAAAGTTGTCAGCAAAAAAAAAAAACACAAAAAAGTATGAAAAAGTGACTTGTGCATGCAGACTCAAGTTGCGAGAGAAAGCCGCATGCTTGGAGGTCACATGTCCCTTATTAAGGCTGCCCACCGGTCTTTTATGTGTCTTAATTTGCCCCCAACTGTAAAATATGGGGTTGGCATTTTACCACATTGCTTTCCAGCTATAATATGATCAACTCCAAGCAGTGTTGTATAATTATATAAAAAAAAAAAAAAGTTATTTAAAAGAAATTAAAATCGTGTGATAATTTTTGTGGCCAGGTATTATTTAAAAAATAATTAATTCAACTTTTATTTTTAAATAATAATTTTAAGTAGGATGAATTTATTTGTACTCTATCAATTTTTCTAATCCACTTATTTGATTTTTTTTTTTTCTTTTGTTATTTAAAATTATACAATTGCATCACTTCATTCTCATCATATCTTTATATAAATATAATGTCATAAATATTTTTATACAAAATCTAATCAAAGATATAATTATAATACCATAAATATCATTATTTCATAGTAAAAATATATATATTTTTTAAAAATTTTAGAGAAAATAACTAATCAAAATATTTTTGTCTTTTTAAATTTTTTTTTTTTTTTTTCAAGTCGGCGGACAATTGCCAACTAAATTTAAAAAATAAAAAAAATCTAATTATAGGATATGAGTAATTACATTACTATTACAAATACTTTCAATTCTAATTTTTTTTTTAAAATATATTTCCTATCATAAAATTAGTGAGGAAAGTCACAGCAAAAGAGAATTAGAAATTTATTCTAACTGGTTATGGGGGCATATGCAAGAAAAATCCAATAAAATTTATTTTTATACGATTGTTAAAGTATGAAGATAAATAAAATTTATTAAAGTCTTGAAAAATATGTTTTTATTAGAGGTGAAAACAAATCAAATTATTCGCGAGCTATTTGAGCTCGGTTCGAAAAAATTTAGCTCGAGCTCAATTTATAACTAAAACGAGTTCGAATCGAGTTTAACTTGTGACTCATTTAGATTCGAGTTCAAGTTCGATTTTAGTAAAACTCAGCTCGAAACGAGGAGACTCGATAAAATAATATATATATTTTTATTTTTAATAATATTTTTATTATATTTTTTAATAATCTTTTATTTATTATATTTTAAATAAAAATGATGTCATTTTAGTTTAATCAAATTATTCGCGAATTGAGCTCGAATCTAAATTTCTTTTTATCAAGTCGAGCTCGAACCTATATAAAAGTTTGAATCGAGTTTGAGCTTGATTTAGAAAGTTCAAGCCGAATTCAAACAAGTTAAGGTTTGATTCGTTTCTACTCTTAATTTTTATTATTTTGTACCAAACTAGATGTAAGAGTATTTGTACAAATCTGTAAAGATTTTTGAAAGAAAATTAATTATGCCCTTATAACTTTTACATAATAATAGTTATCTAAAAAATATAATTTTATAATTTTACTTAATAATGAAAAGAGTCAAATAAAGTAAAGTGTAAGAGCCCATTTATCGATTAAAAATAGTCTCACCATTTTAAGTACCTTTATTAAACATATTTTAATCATTTAAATTCAAAAATAAAATAATATAAATTATTTAAAAAAATAAAATAGACATTGCAGTAAAACAGTGGCTAATAATTGTGGCTTTGGTAATATAGGCTCACAAGACAAATTTTGTTATCTGACTAAATTTGTAGCTCCGAGTGACCATAAACAATAGAAAACAAATAATAATACAGGCCACCGGCTTGGCTTCGATTTTATTAATATTAATAAAAATCTAACTAAATTCACCAATGGGGTGACTTCTCAATTTACATGTTCTGCTCAATTTGATTAATTTTATCACAAATCTCAGTTTGTTTTAATGTAATATTTATATTGAAATAAATAGAACATATGTATGATTTAATTATATATATATATATTTTTTTTTTATGTATGTATGTATGTATCTAGAAACTTACAAACTTTCTCCTTGGTTGAGTACTACACCAAATTCCGTTCAGAATGATTTAAATGTTTACTAATATAATTATGAGAAACAAAATAAATATTTACTAATATAATAATGAAAAACAAAATAAAAATCACGATCGAGGAATCCTAGGCTGAAATTGATGTAATGCCAGCTTAGGCCTAGGCTGAAATTAATGTAACGCCAGCTTAGGCCAAGCCGAGATTGAATTGAAAGCTACTAATATACAAGTGCATTCTATCATAACTTCCGGTGATATTAAGTCCCAATTACATCATAAGATGATTAAGATTGTTGACACAATTGGTTATTAAAAAAAGATCAGGCACGGGCTGAACCTCTCATCTGAAGTAACAGTTGATGATACAGAAATACGTGTCAAATTACTGATCAATTTTATTATATAAATGATTGCTCTGCTCCTATACATTGAGTTTTTCTCTGCAAACTTCATTATATAAAAACAGCACAAAAGTGAGTATATTTCAATGAACTTCATTATATATATGTTGACAAAGAAAATTAATACTAAGAATAATCCGACAATAGTCCATTAATTAAAGTATACATTGATGAACTTACCCAAACAAAAACTAGAATAGAAAATCATTTCCAGCTTGCAGCTAACCCCCCCTTAAAAAAAAAAGCCCTTTTTAATTCTTATATATATCTATTTATTTCTCTCTCTCTCTCTCTATGAATCATAAATACTAATAATATGTGGAGCTTTGGTGATAGCCCATAAAACTATAACGGCATTCAAACCAAACAAAAATATCCAACCGAATCCCAACTTCCACACCACGGCCCATGCCTATCAACCACTACAACCGAAAGAAGGGGGAAAAAAATGACCCACCACTATCACGGCCGCCGCCGTCACCATCACCACCGCCACGGCTGCCGCCACCACATCACAGTATGATCACTCATGTCCATGCATAGAAGCCAGCGCCACCACTCCAAGCTTCTGAAGATTCAACTTCACAACAGTGTCCACAAACATCTTGGTATCTCCTCCCGTGTTACCTTCGGGTATGTCAACAACATAGGACTCCAAAACAACGGTGTAAGCCTTCCCTTCCTTACTGACAAACTCATTGACGGACGTCACCGACCGATAGTTATTCAGCCTGTGCTCTCCCCCGACAACCCTAAAGCTGAGAACATGCTTCTCGTCGTCGAGAATCTCCAACCTTTCGGTGCTGGTGGACGCTGGAAGCCCCGACACGACGGTGACGTCCCTGATGCTGCCGACGCCGCCGTCGCCGCTCATGTTGCAGCTCTTGATGAAGTGCTTGTATTTCTGAGGATTGTCGAACCGTCTAACGTAAGGCCATACAATGCTCGCTGGGGCTTCTATGCGCTGCGTTATGAGAGAAGTGCATGTGTTCGGCTTTGGCTCGAAGTTGTGGTAGGTACGAATTACGGGCTCGAGTTCTTGGTACTCTTCTGGGGTTAGACCTTGTGGGATTTGGCTATTGTCCATGGCCAATCACACTTGCTAGTATTCTATATGTATATATGTGTATATATTATTCAGCGATTTTTTTGTATATACTTGAATGTATATGGTTCGAGGAGGAGGAGGAGGAGGAGGAGGAGCTATGGAGGATTGAATAGTTGTTTGGTGTTTAGGAGGGAGGGAGAGAGAGAGAGAGAGAGAGAGAGAGAGAGAGGGATTCAAGGTGGAGAATCATACGAAGACTTCCGGGTGCTTGGAGGTGTTATTTATCTGTGGGGGTTGTCTTTCTCTTG
>JAVXUM010000021.1:19893082-19904802 GCA_035590655.1 Pouteria glomerata
GTTGCAGTAGTGGCAAGTCTTTAGGGAAGTTTGTTGTTTTCCTTGTATATAAAGTCTGCAATCAATGAAATGAAAAGAGTGGGTATTTTCAATCACTTTGTGTTCCTGTTTTCCAATTGCTGCTGCTCTGTTTTTCCAACAATATTAAGGGACCAACCATTACCGGAATCTTCCAAATAAAAAAGTTGTCAAAATACTGTTTCAAGCATATAAATTCTTGAAATGCACTCCATCTAGCTATATATATATATATATATATTGTCACCATTTAAACAGATGGATTTGATAATGATTAAAAAGTACATTACCAATCGTTCTGATGGCTCATAGATTAGCCATAACGTCAAAATTGAGCAGGTTATTTAATTTGTTGACGAAAATCATATAAAATTCAATAATTAGGTTAACAATAATAATAATAATAATAACTGTAGCATTGATAAATAAATAAATAAGCCCCACTTGCTTGAATTTGCTCTTTCCATCTAACCTTAATTAAATCCATATCTTCATCACAAGTCTCAAGGAGAACCTCCTACTCGTTCTCACCACCTACATTTCGTTTCTTTCATTATTTTTTTCTCTCTCACATAGGTCTTGAGCAAAGCGATTTTCTTCTTTCAATATACCAACCAATCTATTCTCCCTAAAAAAAAATAATAATAATAATAAGATGACACTTGTAGGGACATGAATTTGTAATGTGCAAAAAAAAATGAATCAAAGAAATAAATTTACTAATGTGTAATTATTTTATGCTTAACTAAATAAAAATTAAATTTTTTAATAAAATATTTATGCATTTTAACCTCATTTTTTTAATTTAACCAAAAATAATAAAATTAAATTGATAAAAATAGAACTTTTTTGATAAATAGTTTTTTTTGGGTAATTTTTTTTTTTTGATAAATAGTTATTTACTTTAGTCCAATTTCTCTAATTTAAACAAAAGATAATGAAACAAAATTGACTCTTTTTTCACTCCATTTTGTATTCTTACTAATTTTTTTTTCCACTATTCTTCCCACCATAAAGATTAATGTTCCCTGCATAGCATAAAAATAAGCAACACTGAAACCCACTTGTGAACTTGAACAAGTCAAGTCATATGACATTACTAGGCAATTTTTGGGTATATCAGAACGGAAAATGAAAATGTCAAACACACATCCAGAGTCATCACCCACCAAAACAGCGCTGCGGCCAGAGGGGATTTCTTTCCTTTTTTTATTATTTTCGTCGTTGATATCAAAAAAAATTATTCATTCTCCTAAGCTGTGTTTGAATCAAGATTCGTCGAGAAAAATAAAAAAATAAGAATTTAAAATTCGATCTCACATTTGAAATGTAACGGAAAATGGAATTGGAAAAAAAGAAAAAGAAACCTAAAATTTTAAAAATCCAGATTCATCAAATTAAAAAAAAAAAAGAATCTAATTTACTAATGAATATCGTTTATTTTATTATAATTTCTTAATCCATTTAGATATAAATATGTATTTGAAATGTTGTGTTTTCATTCCTCTTTTTCTTACCTTTTTCCCTTCGCTTTACTTTTCCATCACCAAGTCCTCACTTCGAAAATAGAAACAACCACAAAAGCCCACCCTCCAGGGAGACAGAATCTCAAGGAACAAGCTACTAATATTGCTACCTCAGTGCCCATTATACTACCCCAATAATAGCAAGTCTACTAGTTCTCAATGGCACTCCCTTACTTACCTTCTCTGTAATGCTAATGCTAAAATTGAAAAAATACAAGTTTCTAATTAACAAGCATTAGAGGAGTTCAACTGACAAAGACTCGAGAGAATTTATACGATAGAATCAAAAGTAGACTCAAATTTCACGACCCCTGTGGTCAACAACAGATCGCTCAATCAACTCATTACGGACCTCACGGTGAGGTCCAGCTTGGCGGATTCAAAGTAAACCATCTTCATTCTAAAACAAATCAATTCTTTCCCCCCCATTTGATCAGAAAAAATTTGTCTTTTTTAATTTTCAGCATGAAGTAAAAGTGACATACCAACTACCCAAGCAATTAAAGTCCACCATTCTCTCTCCAACTAATTAATGGAGTAATTTCAAACATGAAGCCCTATCCTGAAAAGTTCGTCCATAACCAGTTTCATTATCTACTGTTTTACCTGAATTAAAGATCCACAAGTTTTTGGAATTCCCAAAGTCAATGCCCACCTGTAAATTTTTTAGACCAAGGAGAAAACCGACTTCAGATTATCAAGTCCAAGAATAACCAATACATCAAGCACAAAATTTATCTACTAGAATCAGTAAGTCAGTTGTTATTAATGCTTGCGCAATCAAGATATACACCAAAATAAAGGAAACAAGAAGCCTACCAATAGTTCAGAAAGGAAGAGGAATAGAGACAAATTCCAGCTCATTGTAGTCCAGATTTCAAAATATCCCAAGCCAGGAAATTCAGCAAAAGCATTACAACTTTGACCGATATTTCCGATTGGTGTTAAGCAAATAAAATATTTTCACCTCCAAAAAAATAGGTATCCATATTCTTCATAAACAATTGACTACGTAGGATGTCAGTAACACAACGTTGCAGTAGTAATCACTCCTCTCTCTCTCTCTCTCTCTCTCTCTCTCTTCATTTAAGCAATTTCAATTCAGAATCTACTAACATCAATTCTACAAAATTCAGAATACACAAAATTTACTAAAACAGCATGATCTGTTCAAATCTATACCTCCCTCGCTCAGAGGACTTCTCCCATGCTATATTTTGACAATGACATCAATGCTTAACTAATGACAGAAACACAGCAATATAGACATAATATTTTGCTCTGGAATTAAGGTACACTCCACAACCAAGAAAAGAAGGGGTCAGAAAACCTTAGTCTATGGTAGCTTGGAAGTCAATCAAATAGGTAGTCTACTTCCATAAGTCTATACGCCAATATTAAATGAGGCAACTCTGACCATATTACCTAAGTTTCATTATTCCACAACCAGGAAGTCAATCCCATTTTTATATTGTCAAATTTGGTGTTGATCTCTTCCTATATTAGCCAAAGGCACAAAATTCTCCAACAACGATTTGGCAAAGATTCTCCATAATTTGACTTTGAACAAAGCAGAAGTTACGCCCACTGGAGGTAAACTAAAGTCAGGTAAGACATTATATATAGGTCAAAAGATTTCATGCAACGAAAATAAATAAATAAATAAAACAAAACAAAAACGAAAATGGGGCAAAAATGAGAGATAGAGAGAGAGAGAGTCATACAGCACTATATCCTTGAATCAGAAACATGAATGGGTAGACTAAAGTCAACAATTTGAACAAATGCATTGAATAAGATAGAAAAATTGTGTATCAATCAGAATTACCATTACAAGCTAAAATTATTTTACATTTGAAACCAAAAAGAAATGAAAGGCCACAACGCGGATTATCACAATTACCTCACTAGAAGGAGCCTCAATCTGTTAGTTGCACTAGAAGTTAGATTACCGCTATCTCGTTCATCATTTCTGAGGTTTAAGTTGCTTTCTTGTCTCTATTTGAGTCAGATATTGTAACAGAAATAGCACGGTGGGAAGATTTTGTACGACATAAAAAGAAGGCAGGGTCAAGTTGAGATCGTTCAAACCATTAAGGAACTTTGACGGAGTGCTAATGTAGGGCAAAACTGGAAAAATATACATCCGGATGTTTAGCCTTCATGAATCAAGTGATCCTTTGAAATTAAGACAATCCGCTGCTTAGCACTCTCTGAGCGGAGGTTATCTCCTTTGAATCCAATCTAGAGGTCAATAAAGAATTAAGACTTCTCAACTAACAAGCAAAGGATTAGAGAAAATATAAACATAGAATCAACCTTTAAACCAGCAACAAAACAGCTATAAAAACAGAAGTATAGATATGAACACAAATGCTTACCTCACTCAGACTCTCAGGGGAGAACCACCTTAGTAGCACACCAAGATGTACCACAGAAGGTATCAGCTTGAAAAGCAATGGAGTAGTAACCTGCACTAACAAAATTAGAATTTCAAACAGCAGAAAATGTTCTGCAACAAAGACAATCATCCTATTAATTGCCATATTGCCCTTTTTTAGCTAGACCAAACACTTAAATTGGCACATTACATTAGGCTTAAGATCCTTTGTGATTTTGATCCCCCAAGGCACTTTCTTGCAACATGGGACTTGTGTTATTAATTTGCTTCTATGTAAATTGAATAAACAGTAGGCACGTGTGTGGCTTGAATTCTGCAATCCATTAAAACATAACTCAAGTATAATTTCCATCTAAATTAAATTTGAAAAAAAAAAAATGAATCTAAAATACAGTGAATAAGGTTTTAATGGATAAATAAATATGTAATAATCTACATAAAATGATCGACAGAATAAATTGTATAAGTTTCCTTTTTTGACCAATAAATATGGTGAATACTGAATAGTGAGAAAGAAACTAAAGCAAACACAAAAACAGATAATAGCAGAAGGTTATTAGACGCTCTCAACACTTAATGAATTAATAACAAGATTGAATGATAAAACTTCATCCAGAAGAACAATGCCTACAGTGCCTTTTAGACAAGAAACCATGAGGTGAGGACAATCACATTGTATGCACTCCAGAAATTGTATGCATCACTTAAAAAATGACCAAAAATGAAGTTCGTACCAGACTAAGAGCTGTTGTCCCAAGAAGAAGCAGGTAAAGTTTCCCCTAGAAAAGGAAAATTTTAAGATCAATTAAAGCTTATGAGTTATGAATTGCATAAATGTAAAGTTTAATTGTGGGGCAAGAAGATAGATTTTCTTCTCATTACGTGAAATATATACAAGAAGAGAAAAAATGAAAAATTATAATAAACCCCTAACTACAAACTAATTACATGAGTGAATGTAAATAACCTACTAATTATACATAATTACAGTTATACCCTCAACTTAACAGTAAATAATTGCATTAATGAAAGGCATCAATGGTTGCCACCCAAATACAAAAAATGATATCAACCAACTCACTAATTACAAAACCATAGGCCCAGCAAAAGTTAAAAAATGTTTGCAATTCTGGTTCCCTCCCTCCATCTGTACAAAGTAACCAAGGACATGCTTTTAAGTTTGAAATTCAATATTTTGGAAAGATCCACTATTCCTTTCACCCCATGACAACCATAAACCATACCAAATGATAGGGAATCATCCATACTTATTATTTTTATGATGACGGAAAATTATTCTAGGGTATGCAACCAGTGCAACTGTAAAACCAATGAGTCAGCATATGGTGTCACAATGGCATTGCTCTTTCCTATGAAAAGTGAAATAAGATACCCCTTTCTTAGAATTAAACATCCTCTTGAGCTGTCCAGATGCTAAAGAAAATAACATCTTCAAGTTCCCTGGCCCAATTTCAATAGTCTCATTCTGTGGAAGCTCAACCACGGAGATACTAGCACTTCTGCTTTTACCTGTACAGTTTAGAGCAGAAGTTGCACATCAAACATATTAAGCTAACAAAGAAAGTTAAAACTCACTTTGCTTCAGTCTCCTATGATTTAAACTTTTTTTGCTATGTCCTCTTTCTCTCTCTCTCTCTCTCTCACACACACACACACATGGAGACAGAGGAGCCAGTGACAAACTCCCAGTAGATTGTGTTGTGTGCACAACACAAAATTTTACAAGTTCTCAATTACAAAACATAGAAATACAGTATATGGGCAAAATAGTTTAGAGAAATACCTTTTCCATCTGCTTTAGAAACAAAATACGTGTTCCAACCCAGAGGAGGAAGGAATGCTTGAAACAAAATCCAGTACTTAGGAACTTGTTTCGGTGACATTCCCAAATATGCCTTGGTGTAGAACTTTCTTAGGTTGCTTGTAGCATTATCCAACTCCACATATTGTGCCTCAATTGTATTACCCATAGAATCTTGGACGACAAGATTGCTGTCATTAACCTGTCAAAAATGTACTTGTTTAACTGTTTGTAATACCAAAGTGCAAAACGGTATCAATTTTTACAGAACAATAGGGGATAATACCAATTTCATTTAGAATAACATCTTAAACTTCAAATTTCAAACAACTTCAGGTTGCCCCAAAACTATTGAAACATAGAATGAAAATTGCACGGTAAATCCATGATCATGAAAAGATAGTGCTCCTCCGAAGGTGTCTTTTTTTGCATGGAGTGTGATCCATGGTAGAATTCTAATGATTGATAACCTGGATAGAATAGTATTCTCGCTGGTGAACAGGTGTTGGTTGTGCAAAAGGAAAGAGTCATCTATTAACCATCTGTTCGTGCAATGTCCATGGGTCAAGGAAATTTGGGAGCTGGTGCTGACCTGTTTTGGTGTTAAGTGCCAAGATGAAGTATCACCTTTGTATAAAGCAAAGAGCACCTTTTTGTCACTCTCATATAGTTGGTTAGCCAAATAAATAGAGCCAGAACTACACATCTTTTCTTTCTTTTATAGAAAATACAGTATACTCTTAGTCATTCCTTTTGTACAGCTTTTGTATACAGGTTGCATCCCCTTGATGCGCTTTTCAATTAACTTTTATTTTTCAAAAGAAGTGTAAATCCATGATCGTAGAGATGCAAATGATCAACTGCATGCAGTACAAACAAATATGCAGAACAGAGCCCATGATATGATCTACACAAATCTTCTAAATGCAGGAAGAAGAGAATTAGAAATAAACTCTGCAATTTTCTGCCACTAAACATTAAAAAGTATCATCAATAAAAATATTCAGAATTTATATGTTTCACTGAAATACCTTGGGATGAATGATATGCAACTGTTGAAGTTAAGCTGCAACATACATGAAAATTAAAGCTTCTGCAGTATAAGCAGAATATGGTAAACTGATAATTGTTAGAAAGTTACTGATATTTGGCTTCGAAAACTCTTAAATCATTTTATTTCCATTCACTAACAAACTAAATATACTAGCCTACTAATCAAAACAGTTTGCTTCAACAGAATCAAATTCGGTCAAGTCGCCTATTTAATTAATTCGTCATTCAAAGACAGCAGCTAGTAATCACTGCAATTATCACATTTTCTAAAAATGGAAAGCAGTTATGCCAAGATAGATGATCTAGGAATAAGTACTTGTTGAAAACATACTCAGTGCATAGTGTTTAAGAGTACACCTATAAAAAGAAGCCCCATATTACTGGACCTTAGTACTAATTCAACTCATCCTCAGAAATCTCATCTCAAATTGGTACTGCCAAATCTTCTTATCATTTATTACTATATAGGGCAGTATTGTTAATTAAACCATAGGCCATCCAGTGCTTTTAAACAGCATAAACTCTTGCATTTGTCTTCATATTTCCAATGCCCTTGAAAAGCTTAAATTGCAAGCATTGACAACACCAACCCTTGATTTTGGTACTGTCACCAACCTACAAACTTTGGTTTCCTCCTTTTGCAGATTGAGAGAGACCTTCTACCCATTGATATATCTTCACTTGAACATATCAGTTGTTAGTTTTCCACCCTTCACCGCCCTACTGAACCAATATCCTTACTTCACCCACATGCATTTTCCATCAACTTCTTAGCATTCATCATAAGCCAATGGTCAGCATTTGTTAAGGTACATCAATAGTAGTAAATGTTCTATCAATATATCTAGTCGTAGGAGATGTGAATGATCACTCACGCATATGATTAGTCACCTTGTACATCTGTAAATAGATACACATGAACCCAATTGGGTGTATGGTATTGAGATCAGTTAATCTCAATCTATGACATGGTATCAAAGCGTTTGTCTTCCTAGGTCCTATTCCTAGCTTCTGTTTGTTTCCCTATAAAGTCTGTCATTTAACGTCTAGAGCAATGGAAGCGAAGGTCGGAACTCCAACAAGTCCAAACCAAGTCGTTGTTTCAAGAATCTAACCATACCATTGTGGTCAACGAAGAGAGACGATCATCGTCGGAAAAATCATCATTGCCAAAAAGTTTGTCACGCGCCCCCACTCGCCGTTTGTTCCTTTGCGCATGGGCCTCATGCGCCGCCACTAAAGCCGCAAGTGCAAGCGCGTGGAGCTCTGGCAGAAGTCCAATCTTCTTGGCAGCCTTCTCTTCTCTACCAGGCAACTCTACCAGTGTGACTATTTCAGCGATTTAACAACTTTCGTTTGTTTCATCTCCTTGTCTGTCACCTTTTATTTGCCGATTGATTTTGTCCTTTTGAGTTTCTGTTTGTCGAAATTCAATTACACGAAGAAAGCTTCGCCGTCGTAGACAATTATTGGGGTGTTATTGTCTGGTGCCTATGATTTCTTCAAAGTTTTCAAGAATAAGTTCAATGTCGGAATTTATCCCACCACAAATGGCACATATAGTCTCTTCAGATTCTTCTACTAGCAAGCATCCATAGGTTGTAACTCTTCCTAAAGAAGAATATTCAAGACTTCTACAGTATCAAAAAGCTCATCAGGCCTCTTGTCTTGCCTCTGCTTTTGCTCAGCAAGGTAAGCCCATTATATGTCCATCCACTCATTCTTCTCCTTCATGGATTATAGACTCTAATGCTTCCAATCACACGTGTGAAATATCTTTATTGTTTTTTGGTTTCCAATATTCTACCTCTCCCAGCAATTACATTAGCCAATGGATCAACTACCACAGTCAATGGTGTGAGTAAAGTCATTCCTTTTCCTTCTCTTTCTCTAGCGTCAGTATTCTATGTTTCTTCTTTTCCTTTTAATCTTATTTTTGTTAGCCAACTTACCAAGAATCATAATTGTTTGGTAACTTTCTTTCCTAATTCTGTCGTTATACAGGATATAACGATAAGGGAGAAGATTGGTGGAGGACATGAAGTTGAAGGAGTCTACTATCTTGATACCGAGATACCTAGAGCTTGTTCTACAATAGCTTCCCCCTTAGAAATTCATCGTCGCCTTGGTCATCTATCTTTGAATAGGCTAAAATGCATGGTTCCTAGTTTACATTATTTGCAGTTTTTAAATTATGAATCTTGTCAGTTGGCAAAACATCATCGTGTGCCTTTTGATTCTCGAGTCAATAACAGATCATCGAGTCCATTTTCATTAGTTCATTCAGATGTTCAGGGTCGTAGTCGAGTTATTTTAAAATTAGGGTTTTGGTATTTTGTCACCTTTGTGGATGATTTTTCAAGAATGACGTGGCTTTATTTGATGAAAGATCGTTCTGAGCTATTTTCTATTTTTCAAGCTTTCTGTGCTAAAATTAAAACTCAATTTAATGTATCTATGCGAATTCTTCGTAGTGAAAATCCAAAAAAATATTTTTCCAAACCTTTTGCTAATTTCATGATCTCTTCTGGTATTCTCCATCAATCTTCTTATTCCCATACTCCACGGCAAAATAGGGTACCTAAACGAAAGAATTTACAACTTATTAAAACAGCTCGATGGCTACTTTTTCAAATGCATGTTCCCATACTTTTTTGGAGTGATGCTATTTTAACTGCATGTTATTTAATCAATCGCATGCCCTCTTCTGTGCTCAAAGAATTAACTTCTTATTCTATGTTGTTCCCCAAAAAACCTTTATTTTCTCTTCCACCCCGCATTTTTGGGTGTGTTTCATTTGTTTATCGGCTTGCACCTGGGGTTGATAAATTGGATGTTTGTGCTCATAAGTGTATCTTTTTGGGATATTCTAGATTACAAAAGGGGTACCGTTGTTGTAATCCATCCCTTAACCGATCCTTTGTTTGTGCAAATGTTACTTTCTTTGAGTCTACCCCATTTTTCTCTCAATCTCAACCCCAATCTATCCTTGATGAGAGTCTTCCTCTCCCTATTATTCCAGTTAAGTCTAGTCACCATACCCCTTTGAGTCCATCTAGTCGTTTGTCTCATCCTAACTTACAAGTTTACACTCGGCATCGAGAAGTAGTTACTCTACCTCCTGCTTCCAGTGCTCCATCTGCTTCTCCTATGCCGCCAGTTCCTACAAGTGATTTAGATGTTCCTGTTACTCTTTGAAAGGGTACACGTTCTTACACTTCTCACCTCATTTCTCATTTTGTGCCTTATGATGCATTATCACCCTCTTATCGTTCATTTGTTACATCTTTAAATTCTGTTTCTATTCCTAAAACTGCCTATGGGGCACTTTCTCACCCTGGATGGCATTCTACTATGGAAGATGAGATGTCTGCTCTTCGACCTAACGATACTTGGGAACTTATTTATCTTCCTTTTGATAAGTCTGTGGGTGGTTGTCATTAGCTATATACTGTTAAGGTTCATTCTGATAGTACTGTGGACAGGTTAAAGGCACGCTTGGTTGCAAAGGTATATACTCAGATTTATGGTTTGGACTTCTCTGAAACGTTTTCTCCCGTTGCTAAATTTACCTCTATTCGTCTTGTTATCTCTCTAATTGCAGTATATCATTGATCTCTCCATCTGCTTGATGTGAAAAATGCTTTTTTGCATGGTGATCTTGCTGAAGAAGTATATATGGAGCAACCTCCTTGGTTCATTGCTCAGGGGGAGTCTAGGCTAGTTTGCAAACTAAAGAAAGCATTATATGGCCTAAAGCATTCTCCTCGAATCGATTCAGCACTGTTGTCACTGAATTTGGCCTAGTTCGGTGTGGAGTTGATCATTCGGTCTTTTACCGTCAATCTTCTAAAGGACAGATTTGGCTCCTTGTGTATATAGATAACATTATCATCACAGGAGATGATTCCCAAGGTATTACTGATCTGAAGATATTTCTCCAAAGTAAGTTTAGCACCAAAGATTTGGGACCACTGAAATACTTCTTGGAAATTAAGATTGCCCAGTCACGTGTGGGTATTTCTCTCTCTCAAAGAAAGTACGTTCTTGATTTATTGACCGAAACAGGTATGTTGGCTTCTAAACCTGTAGATACTCCAATAGACCCAAATACCAAGTTAGTTGCTGATCAGGGAGAATTGTTGCATGATCCTAATTAGTATCGGAGATTAGTTGGGAAACTAAATTACTTGACAATCACCAGACCTGACATATCATTTGCCACAAGTGCAGTCAGTCAATTTCTTAATGCACCTCGTTCTAGTCACTGAGTTGCGGTCATCCGCATTTTGAGGTATCTAAAAGGTGCACCAGGACGTGGTCTATTATATCAAGATAATGATCATACTCTTGTCCAAAGGTATACAGATGCCGATTGAGTTGATTCCCTATCAGATAGACGGTCCACTACTGGATATTGTATCTTTGTGGGAGGAAATCTAGTATTCTAGAAGAGTAAAAAGTAAACAGTGGTTGCAAGATCAAGTGCAGAGTCAGAATATAGAGTCATGGCCTATACGTCTTGTGAATTAATTTGGATGTGTAATATGTTAGAGGAATTAAGAGTCCCTGGATCACAGCTTATGGAACTATTTTGTGATAATCAAGCTGCAATCTATATAACATCTAATCTAGTATTTCATGAGAGAACTAAACACATTGAAGTTGATTGTCGCTTTATTAAAGAAAAGATTCTACAAAATGTTATCAAGACTAGTCATGTAAAGTCTGAAGATCAATTGGCCAATTTGTTTACTAAAGCTCTGGATGGAACTAGGGTGAGATATATTTGTGACAAGCTAAGAACATATGATATATATGCTCCAGCTTGAGGGGGAGTGTTAATGTACATCAATAGTAATAAATGTTCTATCAATGTATCTAGTCGTAGGAGATGTGA
>JAVXUM010000021.1:19904902-19917291 GCA_035590655.1 Pouteria glomerata
CAAACTAATTACATGAGTGAATGTAAATAACCTACTAATTATACATAATTACAGTTATACCCATAACTTAACAATAAACAATTTAGTTTGGTTGTCAAAGGTTTTTATCTGAGAAACCGACAAACATAGATAAAAGGATATACACTAGTAATTATGCAGATAACCATAAACTCCCCATCGAAATTTCCAAAAATCTTCCCTTCCCTTTTCTCTCAATAAATCAGCGATCCAAACACAGTTTTAAGAAAAGTATTGAAGATCTATCTCCACCTACTCATTGGTGGCAGGCAGATACCAGAAATTATAAGATTTATCAGTGTGATAACTACACCATTAACACACCCCAGATACATCATATAATTTCAGGTACTAGAATCTAAAATACAGTGAATAAGGTTTTTGTTTTGTCTTAAGCTGGATGGCAAACATCACCAGGAGAAACTGCAATTGTTAGTACTCACCTCAACTAGATGGAGATTAGAAGCACGACTGAGAAGAACAAAAGCAAATTCCCCAATTTGTGCCAAAGACATTCCAACCTACACACAAATATAAGAAACAAGTATCTAAGTGATGAAAATATATGGAGACAAAAAAAGAAGCAAAGTTGACAAGTAATTTACAAGAAGTGAAGTCTTGTTGTTGTAGCCGAATCCCTTGACAACTACAGTAACAACAATTGTTTTTACAATTATCACCAATATAACAGATGCTACTAAGATATCCACGTGATTCCAGAGAAAATGAACATGAATCAGCATCCCAATGCTAGCAAGGAAAAGAGCAGCAAAGAAATTGCGAATGGGTTCAATCTGTGCAAATAATGGAACTCCAGTCAAGGGTTACAGAGAGAAGATAAGCTAATGGAACTATCATAATCCATACATAAATGGAAGTAACTCTCAACTAGAAGGAACATATTTATCTCACTCGTACACATGTGCAAAATGAAATAGCATTTGCACAGAGAGAGAGAGAGAGCACCAAGGTGCTGCAGCTGTTCTATAGTCCTCAGTTGCCTTTAAGTTTAATGGAGAACTGAACAACCCAACACATAAAATTGGCAATAGATTAACCCAGATAAGCAGTCAGCGTCAGCAACTCTATTTGTTTTCCTAGAGAAATTGCCAAGCCTCACCTCTGGATACTTCTCCAAAATTTTCTAATACAAAAAACAAACACGACCAATGTCCATGATCTCAATTGAAACATGTATATAATATAACCAGAAAGGCTTCCAAGTTTTTCAGTGCAAAACAGGATGACCAAAAAATTAAATCTATTAAATCCAAATGAGAAGAGGATTCATATAGCCAACACAAAACTAGTTGGGGCTAAGGCTTAGTCGAGTTGCATATATAAGTTTGCTTAGTCGAGTTGCAATATAAGTTTTATATGCCAACCCCAACTATACCACATTGCTGAGTAACCTCTGTTATGCTCATTCTCATTCAACCATGGTTCATGTTCCAAGTGAAAAGTCTTATCCAGCTCAATCTCTACATCCACTTTGACACCAATTCCCGAATTTTCTAGATGGACCTACCAATTTCAGTCATGTACTTTTAGAATCTCAGGCAACCTCTTCATACAAACAATGCCAAAGGTTGAGGTTTTTACCATGGCTACAAATCCATTCCTCCCAGCACACTCAATAAATCAACAGCATTGACCACTAGCATTATTAACACGTGTAAATGTTTCCAAAATATATTTTGTCAAAGATTTCAAGCAGAAAGTACAATATTCGTAAAGGGAGGAAAAACACTCACCTGTAAATAGTCTGGCACAAAATAAGCTAAGAAGAGTGCAAGCCATAAAAGGTGCCTTACTTGTTCAAGTGTGTGCTGAGCAAGATCAGTTGTTGAAATCATAACTCCAGCAGCAAAGGAACCCAGTTCTAAACTTAGACCCAGCTTATCGCTACACTGAAATTACACAAACTTTAAAATAGTGCTGCTTGAAATGTATTCAGAAGCAATTCAAACGTGTAACTACTAGCTCAATTTACCCCCACAAGGAAAACTACAAAATTAGAGATCTATCAATACTTCTAGACAACATTCTGAGAACACCATGCACGGGCGCGTGCACACACAAACCATATAGCTTTTTTATAATTAAAATATATTGAAAATATCATTATTTATCAAATATATACTGAAGATATCATCAAGGGGATAACACATGATTACAGAAAGTAGAAGTAGAAAAGCCCAACACTTGAACAACACACTAACTCTTCCCATATCTTTTTCAATACTTTTGCATAAAAGTTTTTAAATTAATATTTTAACGTTTTGTAATAAATAATAATATTTTACACATTCAATAAACATTGTATGGATAGCTATTAGACAAAGTCAACTAAGATTTTTTATTTAAAAAAAAGTGATATTTAGACTTTAATTTTCATTAAAATTTTCTCAAAAATAATTATTTACATTAAAATTTTAATTTTAATGTACATATAACTTAAAATTTAAATACACACATTTTTACTCTGCGTCATCTATGTAATAAGGAAGCTCAAGAATTTGAATTTGGGATATTTTCAAATGTTAGATTTTTATTTTTACGAGTTATTTTTACAATTTTTCATTTAGATTTGTTTTAAAAATTTACATTTGAGCTCTTTGTAAGCAAAATTATGTTTACATGCCTTTAGGCACAGTCAATTCCTAGTTAACTAATAAAGCTTGAGCCATATCACTAGACCAGCAGCACCATGTTACATAGAATTCTAATGAGAATCCATGATATGGACCAAATTGTGTTCAATCATTTTTCAAAAGGTAAAACCATGAAGAAAACTAGAAAAAAAAAAAAAGCAGTCCACCTGTGATATTATGCATATGAGTTGATGAACTGAAAGCATATCAACATTTATGCAAAAGAACCAGGGAGAAATTAGGAGGCAAAACTAACCCAAGCTACAAGTAGGCAGAATGCGACTGAAGCCAACTGATATAGTTCATTGGTCTGCAACAGTAAAATTTTGATGAAATAACTCCTCCGATTAAATCATTTAGGCCCCATTTGGTAACTTTTTTTTTATATTTACTAAATTAAATGATATGATAATTATATTTCATTCACTTATTTTAATAAATAATATAACTAAACTATAATTTAATAAATTTTACATTTATTGAATTAAATGATTTTTAATAAATAATTTAATTGATTAGTTTAATTAATCTAATTGATTAAATTAAATTAATATGAAATATATTTTATTAAATTGAATTAATTTTTTAAAAACTAAAAAAATTAGATATTTTCTGAAAATAAAAATTTAATAATTGTAAACAAAATTGCATTTCCAAGTACTATTTCAGTTTTTATTTTAAGAAAAAACAACAACACAAAACAAAAAACACAAAACATTAACATATAAATATAAATAGAAAAACGACAGCATTACTAAACGGGTCTTCAATAATCCTGTGCACATGCACTTGCGCACAAAGACTATACGACAGAAACTTCAATATCTTGATTACAGAATATGCATACCTGTGATGATAGGCTGATCATCAATTTAAGGAACCAAGGTACACAAGTGTGGGATAATATTGTCAATACAGCCAAAAACACAATCAACACCACCAACCTGATTGATGATAGAAGAAGTAGCACACTGTAACACAGTTTGATAATCATGTGTAAAAAAAGTAACAGCAGTAACAATCCAGTTATCCTACAACTCAACCCCATAGCAATACATTGAAATACAATTTTTCTTTTTGCAAATTTTATTATACGCATTAATATGGCATCAATGAACTTCAAACGGAAGAAAAAGGCAACACTATCACTCACCTTGCTTTCAATCAAAATTTGTGAATGCAATAAAATGTTAATCTCCAGTTGCTTGAGCACCACCAACACAACCACATTATATAAGATGTTGCGGCTATATTTATAAACCACACTCTTAAAACCTTCAAATTTGTCCACTTCAGACTTGTCATTCCCATTTGTGATGCATCCGTGACTAATGATTTAACTATTTAATATAACATTAACTCAGCATACTACAGATGACATATCTTTGTCTTTAACAACCAATACGTAATTGAGGAAAAATATGTGCCATTGCCATCTTTTTTTGATACTTGTTTAGTGCTCTTTTTCCGTATTAAGTTCTCCTTGCCCTCCAATATGGACTCATATGTCAAAGTTCAAAGCACAAGAACCACTCTATGTCTTTGAACTTTGTCATATCAAGTTCTTGCACTGCCACAATATGGACACCATGCATTCTCCTGCATTTAGTCAATGGTCACAATTTTATCTTCAAATGATTCTTGCAATCCTACCACTAGGGGTTCCCATGACACGTAAACTAATACTCATCCATTAATAAAGAAAATTAATATGAAGTTCAAGTCAAATTTGAAAACCTAATTTAGAATTGCATTTGTAAAGGACAAAATGGGAGAGAAAATATGCTTGTAAAAACTTCTAATGCCAAAGAATTTAGAGGGTTTACATCATGAAAAGAAAAAATCAATATTGTTTCTTCTGTCTATGGTCAATTTCTTTTAGAAAACCATTTGTGAATACAAACAGGTATCATTAGAATGTCAACATTATTCTTCAACAATGCATAGATGAATATATTAACACCGCAGGTGAATTCGAAGCACTGCAGGTAAGAACTCAAAAAACAGTACAAAAGGGTTCACAAGCTAGAAGATCCACAAGCTATTGACTTACGATTTTGTCATGGATATTACTCCTTGTAGAACGCCAGAAGTTCCACCCAAAACTGGAAGCAATGCAAACAGCAAACCCACAGCACAATCCTGCAAGGCAAATAGACCTTGACCCATCATCATTTCACATGAAGTGAAACGCAATTCATGCCCATAAAACAAAATCCAGTAAACAGTAAAGAGACCTTTTAGACAAACAGCACTGCCAACAAGCTGTAACTCTATTAGTATCAGTGACAGTAGGTTGAATGAGTGATTCCAAGGTCAAACCTCTTTAACAAAGTTCCTATGGCAGATAAGATATAATAAAGGGACATCAACAGAAGGAAATGAATAAAGATCATACCTGCAAAATAAGGGTACCAATGGTAACTTGTCCATAAAGGACATTGGTACTGTTTTTCTCCATTAGAAACTTCAACACCTGTAGCCCAAACAACTGAAATATCATCCATAAGCAGTTTATAACAAATTATACAGGCATAAAAGCAGATGCCACCCTAGTGACATATCCTCAAAGAGTTACCACTGCTGTTGAGGACATTGAGAGAAATGCACCAACAAATACCCCCTCTGATGGTTTACCACCACATAACTGCAAATAATATCCAGTTCAAACCATCAGAAGAGGATAAAAAAAGCTCATGTGACACAAAACTTGCTAAAGTAACCGTGACATTGTTGCCTCATAAAGTCTCTGTTATGTATAGATTAGGACCACATTCTAAATCGTAAAGGCTTAGACAAACAAAGAATACAAAAGACTGTAGCAGAACAAACATGTCTCCTGTCTCCCAATTTTAATAACCACTAGTTGTTATCATATCCATCAACTGGTATTGAAATAATATTGCAAAATTTATGATATTACGACTAATCAAGATAGTCACATGATTAGATTTCTCAAAAGGTGTGGAATGCAAGAGCCAAAAATTTAACAAAACACAGAGCAGTTGGTATAAAGCAGACAGGCTAATATTTCATATAATTGTTTTCATAGTCTGATTTCATATATTTTGTCGTATTTAACTTCCAATTCTTGTTCTTCTACTACAATGCAAAACCTTTTGCAGTACTATTAGGTAACCTTCACACGTAAATAGCACTTAGGCAAAGAAAAGAACAAACTCAGCATTACAGTTTTTCCATAAGATTAGAAGACTTACTGAGGCTGTAATTCCACACAAGCACATGAATAGAAAAATTTGGAGCAAGCCTCCCACGATAGCAACCACGCGAACAACTCGAAGCTAAAATAAGGAAAGGTAAACTAAGATGCACAATTTTCAAAATAATCTGACACTAAAAATTACTTAATGAAAATCAAGAGTAGGCAGATTACCTTTGCTGTGGAAAACTCCAGGCCCAGAGCAAAAAGAAGAAAAATTACACCAAATTGAGCTACCGTCTCAACCTACATGCAAAAGACAAGTGTGAAATAATGGGCGATGTAAAATAATAAGATCAAACATGAATTGCTACAAGTATGGAATGGTAATGCGAATGTGGTAGGGAGCACAATCTAAAAATAGTAGGATAGGCTTAAGCTTATATCAAAAATTATTTTACTTTCATTTTTCCTTTTATCTCTTCAAAACCAATTAAGAGAAAATATTTATTTTCTCCACACTGTATCTCTCTTTGTCACTTTCTTCTTTTCCACTTCAGTTACCCCCATACCAAACAAAGCCTAAGGTTTCTAGGCAGCCCAAAATTATTATTGCGAGAGAGAGGGGGGGTGAAGGAGAAAGGAAATGTGAATTGAAACAATTGAAACATTGACAAGTATCATCACATAAAACTTCATATATAAAGGTCACATGACCGAAGTACCCATGAGTTGGGCACAAGAGGGAGCCATCATACAGGACATTTAGTCAAAATAATTTAATAGAGAACGGATTAAATTTTTTTCTCTTTCTTGAAGTAGAATGGATTACATTTTTGTAGTGTAGAAAAGGCAACATACTTGAACCATTTCACTGACAAAGCTTAACCCACCAGGTCCAACAGCAGATCCTGCTAGCAGGTATCCAGTAATAACCTGTGAAATTTATTTGGGGAGAAAAATGATAATAAAGAAGTCCAGTGATTTAATATGCAAAACATGGATTGGTTACTAATTAGAGTAAGAGATGTATCAGACCGGCTGTCCAGCACAAGCAAATGCAATGCCACCACAAGTTGCAGACACTATGACTACAACCAGATCTGATATCAATCTACAAGAAAATGAGCCAAGGAGTTGAATTAGTAGAAAAGTTGCCTCAAATCATTATCAATTAAGCCATGTCAAATTAATAAGTCACCTCAAGTCTAGCTGAAGCACTGGATATTTTGATTTGAAATTAGATATGATAAACACATTGTCCTGAAAATACAGCACAACCATCATGCACTGAAAAAAAAAATAATGATATATACTGGATAACGCCCAATCATCCAATTTAACCTTTCGATCAATCAACATAGGAGTATCCTCTGCTCTGTTGTCATTATCGAGATTGAAAACATCATGAAGTTCAAACGACCTACAATAAATGCCTCACAAAATAAGGAAAGCACAGGTTTTGCACGAAGAACCAGAACTTATGAGTAAAGAGAATAGTCATTATAAAGTAGACAAAAAGCATTAAAAGAATTAGACAGATTCAATGATGTAAGTATTTACTTCTCATCTTTCGTGTCATTTTTCTTGGGCTTAACTCTTGCTACAGTTTCCAACACTGCCTGACAAACAAAAGCATTAAAAGAACATCCAATCAGGGAACCAAAACAAAACCTTCCAGCTAGAAATTGGTTTGCATTGAATCCAACGGGAGAAAACCACAAAATTTATCATAAAGGTAGCAAGCCACTTTTCAAAGAAACGGGGTAGACAAATGGTAAAAACCCCCTAGCAGGGAGAAATGCGCTGTCATATTATGAGTTAGATGTGCTGTATCATTGGGAGTAAGTTCTTGTCATCAATAGGAGTTACAACACAAAGCATGTTTCCATTAATGACACAGAATAATAGACTATTAAAGTACATTCAACTCCTAATAATACCAATCATAGTTTTGCAAATACTGTACTCAACGAAGCCAAAACCATGGTACCACCAACCTGTTGTCCAGCAACAGTATTATTGAAGCTGCCTGCATCATTTGCTGCAAAATTCATACAGATCTCCAAAAGATTAGGGACATGTATTAATGCCTTAGAACCATCTGTCTAGCAGCAAGATAAGTACAAGCATAAAATATATATATATATATAATTGTGTGTGTGTGTGTGTGTGTGTGATAACTAGATAACCAATGTCACTCCTTCAGATAATGCAGCGATGTCCAAAATTTAGAGTAGCATTGCTGCCAATGCTTCTTATATCCTTTCCAAATGAATTCAAACCACCTATGAAGGAACTTCATTCAAAGTGATAAACACTCCTACCAACGAAAAAACATTATTCCAAAAAAAAAAAAAAGCAAATTAGAAGAAATAACAAGTGCAAGAATGTTCCATTTCAGTGCCAATTACCAGTAGGTGAAAATTCTCAAAAATTTGTCAATTTTCCAGCAAACTAAGATTTAATTTATTTCAATTCAGTTAATTATTCTTCATTGCAAAAACAATTCACGAAACAACAATTTAAACCTACATCACATGTCCAAGGTCAGTCAGCATTTCCCATAGCAATTAGTAGAAACCCTAACTAAGCACATTAATTAAGAAGAAGCAGAAGAAAAAGTGAGAAATAAAAGCTCGGATCTACGCACCTTCATTCTGATCATTTTCGGTGAACTCTTTCTCGAGAGCTCGATCGAGCATGTCCGCTATACTTTCCTCTTTCAGCCTAGAGCGGGTGACATTAGCCGATTCAGTAGCATTGGCACTGTTGAACTGATCCGAAACCGCTGCGACGATAGTGAGGGAGGGCGAAGGAAGCGAGAACAGGAGGAGAACGAAGCACAATAGGAAGAAAAATAAAGCAGAGGCGGCGAAGATAAGCGAGAGACGGAGGTTGGAGGATGATCTCCTCCTCATTGCAGAAGAGAAACCAGCGGCGCAGGACACGCAGAGCCGGCGCAGGTTAAAAAGCGTGTCCGCGTTAAAAGTGATGAAACTCGGCGTTGTGTCGCTGTTCAGAATCACGAATTACAAATTGTAC
This sequence comes from Pouteria glomerata, assembly GCA_035590655.1. NCBI lineage: Eukaryota > Viridiplantae > Streptophyta > Magnoliopsida > Ericales > Sapotaceae > Pouteria > Pouteria glomerata. The sequence continues at coordinate 19,913,780 of JAVXUM010000021.1, forward strand.
TAACGACCCTACTACTGATGGAAGATGAAAATTGTCTGGTAGTGAGAGAAGAGCATGGAGTGAATGACACACGGAGAGAGAGAGAGAGAGAGAGAGAGAAACCACGGTTATGTCTAACCAGAGAAGCTAATGAGGGGTTGGTTAAACGGCCGCTGTTGAAATGATGATGCCATTACGGCAGATCGATTTGGTTATTTATTATTTTTATTTTTTTTTTTTTAAATTACAAAGAAAACGATAGAGATTTTTGGTCCGCTGTCCAATCGGCAAAAATGGTCCCAAAAAATTTATGCAGCTGCTTGAAAGTAAATTTTCACTAGTTTTAAATATTTAATTATAAATTAAAATTTAAGAAATGGAAAAAATGACTTAGGTCCCGAAGGTGTAAAATGGACAAAAAAAAAAAAAACACAAACTTTTATTGTGGTAGATATTTAAGTAAAACACTAAACATTGGCACTAATTTTAATGGCAGATTGCCAACACACTAATATTTGTTAAGCCAGCAAGGAGTATTACGGTCATTTCACTTTAAGCTTATGTTTGGGAAGTGGCCAACTAACTCCTAACTGGTTACTTGGACTTTTTTATCTTTTTTTAAAATGATTAAATTTACTTTCCTATATTTTAAATTTGTTTTAAACCATGAGAGGGAAAACTGTCAAATTAACCAAAAGGTAAAAAGTTAGCTACTAAAAAATTAATTTTTTTCCCTTCCCAAATACAAAAAAATCTAATTTTTTTTTTTTTTGTAGCTACCTAATTGCCAGCTACAAAAAAAAAAACTAATTTTTTTCCTTTCCAAACCATGCCTAAGTCAACTCAAAAACTATCAAAATTTTTATTAAACACACAAAAAGTTATCAAAATTTACTAAAATTTTTTATTTATTTTACCAAATACCTAAAAATTACTCAAAATTAATAAATTTCTATTTATTTTACTAAGCACACTAAAAATTTCCATCTACCAACTTTTGTTAAAAAAATATCAAAAATTAACTAAAAATTAAACATCCAAACGAGGCCTTAGAAAGTCAAGTTATGCTCATTACATCCAAAATTACATGTCCTTCAAATTAACTTAACTTGGCATGTCTTAAATTTTATTTTTGAGATGGATAATAAATAATTACAGTTAAACTTGTAAAATAAATATATTAATAATTAAGCCCTTGATTCTCGTATTAATATAAATAATAAGATAATAAAGTTAAGGATTGCTGACCTGGCAAATCAAAACTTTCATGGCAATAAATATACGATCCATAATGAAATAAGTTAATATCCCATAATATATCATAAATATAAATATAGAAATAATACATATAAAAACTTCAATAAACACACATTTTGGGTTACAACATAAAACAAATAAGGATATGAGTGTCATTGTCGAATCTATGATCAATTGGCTCAATTCAAAATGATTATTTTTCTCTCTCAAATAGTCATCTAAAATATGTAAGGTGTTAGCTTAATAATCTAATAAAATAATGTGTTGACAAGTGTATAATATTTCACATTAAGGGACACAACTAAAATAATTCAATATACATGAAAGACAATAATGTGCCCATCTTCATGCATCATTTTTGGGGGTGGTTCAGTAGTAGATGGGGCTTAGGTCAACTATAAAGATTTTTTTTTTAAATAAATAATGTAAAAAATTTATTAAGCAAGAAATTAATTTTTTTTTTTTTTTGAAGATAAATTTTCTAAACTTTTGAGATGAAAATTATTTATCAAATTTTTGTATTCGAAATTAATTAAAATACTCTTTTCTATTGATAATATATAGTCATATATTCTATTGATAATATAGCTATAAATTCTATTTATTCTTTCTCGTAGAAATGTGATGAAAAAAGTCTTCTCCTTTACGAGACTTCTTTTTCATGATTATAATTTATAATTGATACTTCATAATTAGAAAATATAGAAACAATATGTATTTTGTAAGAAATTATCTAAGATTTTATAAATTAATTTGTCTTTTATTTTTTTTATTGAATTTAGTAATTGTATCCTTTTAAATAGGCATGGCCAAAAATTGCAAAGTCAAACATTATTACTTTCTAGTTTTGCATATGATGAGATTAAAGAGTACCCATTTATATTTTTTTGAGATTACTCTCTCTAGCAACTTTTGGGGCCAACCAACAAAGTGCAATAAAATAAATAATACAGACCTCCTTAACTAGACAAATCGTATCTAATTCTTGGGTATTACTCCAAATTTCCATCGCTTTACGAATTCGCAACTTACTGTCGCACATATTGAGATATCAATATATGCGACACAAAACAAAAGAGATTCATTCCCTAGAGATTTAACCTAGAGAGTGAATCCCTCATGGTCAAATCCGAGATCACTCATTTGAGAATAAGGGTTCATTCAAGAAGATCGACCACATTAACCTTCATTGGTTGAAAATTATTTGTGAGCACTTATGAGTACTAACACGTGCCTTCTAAAGATGCGGCATCAATTCCGGAATTGATACAGACGAACGTTAGTGCATCGTGGGAATTAACATGTAAGAGCAACTTCAAGTAGAGAAAAAGCCAAGATTTAACCTTCAAGGGATCTAATCTAGTTCTTATTAAAAAAATAACAATTGATACTATAAATTATATTTCATAAATAAAAATATATTAATAAAATTTAAACAATATATAGCAACAATTCATCGTCAACATAAATTTTGCATACTTCCACCATACCCATGTCTTTATTTTTTTTTTGGTCAAATTATTGTATTCGTATATATACTTCTATATCCATAGGCCACTTTTTTAACGTAAAACATTACATTCAGCTCAAGGCTAGCTGCAAAGGGGTGCGACTTGCGTATATACAAGCTCATACTATAATGATCTCTTTTGGACAATACATACCTTATTAGCATTTACAATGATCAGTCAATACTTCACCTTCGGACGTATCTATTAGAACCCAGACGCCACACCTGGACCTCTGAATTGTTCAAGTTTATCTCAAACTTGTTTAATGATTCATTAAACATCGTGTTTATCTCAAACTTGTTTAATGATAACATCGTGCAGATGTTAGACTTTTCATTGGGATCCTCCCGTATCAATTAAGCCTTTCTGTGAAAGGTTTGCTATGGAATCTGCAATTACTCTGGCACTGGATTTCATATAACCACCTGAAACATGGGAAGGCACTGATGTAAAAATTTTCCTTATCAAGAACAATACAAAAAGTAGACTGGAATTTTGTTGAGACAATAACATATGGATGACTTTGTGGACCTGAAGTGAGCATGACAAGAGGAATGTTCCTCTCATGGGCAAACCTGAAAACCTTCTCATCTCTTCTGCTTATCCCATCAGGACTGATCTGTGCAGACAAGCAAAATAAAAGACATGAAAATTTTCAATATAATTTTGTGCTGAGAACTTGGCCCCAAAAGAAAAACACTTTGCTGGGAGGTCCGGCTTTTTTTTTTTTTTTTTTTTTTTTTGGGGGGGGGGGGGGGGGGGGTG
>JAVXUM010000021.1:19947920-19959876 GCA_035590655.1 Pouteria glomerata
ATCTTTGTTTTTCTTTAATAAAATTAATAATTTTTTAAAAAAAAAAAAAAAAAAAAAAAAAAAAGAAGAAGAAGAAGAAGAAGAAGAAGAAGAATACAATGAATGAGGAACAAAACCAGAGAGAGAGAGAGAGGGAGAAAAAAATGCAAAAAGTAAATATTCTTTGGACGTGGGGGCATCTATAGCACCGCAGCTCTGATCTAACAATGCCTCCTCCGTGCCTATGTTGTAGGCACCGTACAGCAATTTTTATTTAGGGATGCCTCTTCCGTGCCTCGCATATTTTAATTTTTGGGATAATTATCTTTTTATTTTTTTATACTTTACAATAAAAAGTACTTAATAATTTAAACTTTAAAAATTTATGTTTATATCCCTTCTATTTTGAATTTGTAAACAAATCTGACTAAGCATTAGAGTAGTGATTTTAATTTTAAAATTTAAGTATTAAAATAAGAGAAATTCATCTTTAATATGGAACAAATAACTTTGCTAATGGGCCCATATTGAATAACTTCTAACAGCCTTTTCACGTTACCCTACATTAATATAGACTCAACGTGAACTGTAGTGAAATCCAATATATAATGCAAAGTCACTATTTGTCTTAAAAATTTCAACTGTTAAGAAATAATTCCAATAATATATATTAAGTTATTTCAACACTCCCTTGTAACTTCTAATTTACATGTGGAGTATAGATAAGTAAACCAAATCAAATAAGGTATACCAACACAAACAATGAAGTGTATAATAATAAATGAGAGATAACAAGATTTGAACTTACGACCTCTTAGAACTAGAACTCTTCTACCATGTATGAAGCCCGACTACACATAAGAAGATGGGTCTCAACTTTAAAATTTAAGTATTAAGGTGAGGAAAATTCATCTCTTATATCGAACAACTTCTAACAGCCTCAATTCACTCTAACTCACATATATATAGACTCAGCGTGGACTGTGGTGAGATCTAGTTGAAAACCCGCTTTGATACCATATAAATTTATCAATTGATTCTAAAATTTAAGCTGTTAGGAAATTGTCCCAATAATAGCATCAAGCTATTTTAACCAAATTAAAAATATTAAAAAATTTGTCAAAGATAACAATTTTTACTCTACGTAATATTAAAAATTTCATTTATACCCTTTTTATAGTTTATATTACATACACTTACAACTCCTAATTTTATGAGTTTTAATGGATATTTTTATCTTTTTACTTGAAAGTTTGACATTATTTACAACTTCAATTTAGTTCAAAGTATAAAAGAGCACAAAACTAGGTTTTTGGAATTTAAGGGGTGTGAATAATTTTCACCTTAAATACAAGGCATAAAAGTTAATTATTCCTTCTTTTTTTTTTTTTTTTTGTAAGCAAACTTATTAAAAAAATAAAAATAATTTTTGAACCAAAAATTTCAAATTTTACAAAAATAAATAGTGCACCCCAATTTTCAATCTAAACATTAATTTTTAAAATTTTTTCCTATTTTTATTAGTAAAAGTACATGTGAACAAACTTAAAGTAAGTCTTTTTCATCGACATCTTGTATTTTAATGGTGTTTAATTGGTAAAAAGTTACAATAAAAGTATAAAATTTTAATATAAAAGTGATATGTAATAAAATTTAATTAAAAATTAAAAAAATTAAAAAATTTTAATAAATCAAATACTCTTTTGAACTGGGAAGTAATACAAAATTAGGTGTGCTATTCAAAGTCCAAATTTGTCTTATTGGAAGGCATTGTCAAATTGCAGGTTGTAATACAAAATTAGGTGTGCTATTCAAAGTCCAAATTTGTCTTATTGGAAGCCATTGTCAAATTGCAGGTTGGTGTACTGAGTTGTGTTTACCAAAATTAAATATTACCTTTATCATTTTTGGAGGTGTGTTGGAATTGGAAAGCATAGGAGCGATACTGCCATGAATATGAAATTAAGGCAATATTTAGCACATGTGAATAAAATAGAATGAAATAAAATTTATTATTATTTTAATATATTGTCACATTTGACTTTAAAAAATAAAGTTAGAATGTTGCTGTTATAGAATATTTATTAATTCCCACATTAAATAAGAATTTTTTTTTTTTTACTCATGTGATTAAATAGTCATTCTATTTTATCAAGATTCTATTAAAAAAGAAAAAAAAAAGTAACGATTCTGGGATCACAAATTTCTCTTGATCACTATGTTTTTTTCTTTTTTAAACAAGTTTTTGATCTTGATCACTATCCTAAGTCATAAAATGATCATTTTATTTTTGATCCATATTTTGCGGTTTAGATTTGCATTCTATCAACTTGACAAATTTTGAATTGATTCAAACTTGTACCATAAAATAATCATTTTACTCTTAGGTCATTCTGTTACCCAAATCCCCATTTAGGTATCTCAAAAGATTGAGAAAATATTGCTTAGCAAATTTCTTATTGGTTTAACACATTTCAAATTGATTCGAACTTGGATTATAAAATAACCAATTTATCTTTGGACTTGTTTTTCTCCAAATTCATATTTCAATTTTTTACAAAACTAAAAAATATTTACTATTATATTTTTTAATAGATAAATAAAATTTAACTTGATTCGAGTTCAAGGTGTAAAAGGATCATTTTATCCTTGGAATCGTTTATTGCCAAGCTAGATTTTTATTTTGGGCTCCCAAAAAGTTAACAAATTTTCATTAACATATTTTTTAATAGACAAGGAAATTTGATTCGATCTAAACTCGGAGTATAAAATAATTATTTTTACCCACGGACTTATTTTTTGCACAAATTCATATTTTGGGCTTTCCAAAGGATTGAGAATATTACTAGAATTTTTTTTTTTAGATAAGTAAATTTTAGCTGTATCCAAACTTGGGCAAAAAAAAATATTATTTTATTCCTAGTCTCGTTTTTAACTTATATTTGCATTATGAGATTCTCAAAAACTTAAGAAATATTATTTGACATATTTTGTATCAGTTAAACAAATTTTAACCTTATTCGAACTCGAGTTAAAAAATAATGTAGAGTTGTATAAGAAATGAGAAGAAACAAAAAAATTATACTTTTCATTCTTGATTTTATAACGTTTAGAATAAAAATAAAAATAAAAATAACCTGAGATAAAATATCCAAAAATTTAAAAAACTTTGTTATTGTCTGGTATTTCCAGATATTGTCCAGTATTGACAGTATTTTTGAGGATGTACCGACCAGTATGGTATGGGATTCACAACTATGATAACTAGAATTCTTTAGTATGGACTTACAATTTTGAAAGAACCAATCTAGTACCACAATGTAATTTTATTACAGTAATGCCGGCGCTACATCATTCCTATCCTATTTTCTGGTAAAATTATTTTTCCCCTTCCAAATACCCAATTGATAATTTTTCCTTCCTCAAAACAGCTAAGGAAGAACAATGATAGTTACAACATCTGAGCTGCAGATAGAAACAATTATTATTGGAGCAGCTGATGAGCATCAAAATATAGTAAGAAGATGAACATAGCTGGCTTCCATAAAGAAGCATACATGAATATGGATGTTTTATATACAAGAGGTTGAAAAAGAAACGTAAAGCTCCTAGTGTTCACATAAGAGACGAACCTTTGAACTCTGCAGCATGGCACTCAATCTTAAGCAGTTGCAGCAGCTTGTTCTTCAACAACTTGTGATGCCGGGAGAAGGGTGCAGATGAGGTTCCGATCGCCATACACATTGTCGACACGTCCTGGTTGAGACATCCATATCATCAAAAGCTCAGATGCAAACACAAGGCAGCAAACAAGAAAATTCGTGGTGAAAAGAAATTCGAAAGCTAATAGTAGGAAGAAAGAAATTGAGTCGAACAGTTTTTTTTTGTTTTTTTTTTTTTAACTACATGAGAAAATGAAATAATTCGTGGGGAAGAGTTATCATTTAGTAAAAATCTCTGATATTCATAATTTTTATTAATATTTTTCAATCTACTGGATTCAATTTTATTTTTCCTTTTTTAATATCCCCTTTAAAAACATATAGGGAGGATTAGAGGGATTTGTCATATTGCTTCTCATAGAGTTCAAGGACCTGTCTTTATGCAGTGCACAGGCAAGCGGAAGAGGGAAAGCAATTGATATAAGGTTATTAAAAGAGAAATGTGGAATTTTCAGTTAGTTTGGAAGAAAATGTGTGACCAAATATAGACACACACCCGTGGTAGGCCAGAACTTGGATGAGCGGAGCCAAGGAGCAGGGAAGGCAGCGTATTCACGAGAGTATGGCTTCGTCCATGTATCTGCCATGAGCAGTGATGGTGGATGAGGAGCTCCCTGCAGTTACACTTCTTGCTTAATTCTTCCGAATACTTTCCATAAATTCAAATCATAGTTGCAAGCAATAGAGTTGGGTAGCATAAAATGTAAAATTTTCGAAGATAGAATTGTCAAAATTTCCTAGCTACCGAAAAGAAAATACCAAACCAAACCAAACCAAACTAAGCCTTTTCCCACTAGGTGGGGTCAGCTATATGGATTTAACAACGCCAATCAAATCTATTGAGAGCCATATGACATAGAAACAATCCAGAATTGTCAAAATTTCATAGCTACTGAAAAGAAAATATTTGGAAGTATTCAACAGCTATGACCATATGACATAGAAACAATCCTGTTTACCTTGATGACATTGCTGTTGAAATCAGCTTTTCCTTTCTCAATCAGTGAAATTTCTTCTCTAATGGAAATCAGAGTGTCACAAAACCTGTCCAGCTCTGCCTGTTTGAGGAAATAGATCATTGTCAGTACACAAGAGAACTGGAAAAGGAAATGGCAACAGAAATTTCTTGTTTACTGGGCGTACCTTGCTTTCACTTTCAGTAGGTTCAATCATCAGTGTGCCAGGAACGGGCCATGACATCGTTGGTCCATGAAATCCATAGTCCATAAGACGTTTAGCAACATCCTCGGGCTCTATTCCAGCAGTATTCTATAAGGATAGTGGCTTGCAGTCAATCTCATGAACAATTGTCAAGTAAATGAGGTATTTTAACAAGAACGGTAGTAAGAGTTACCTTGAAGCCTCTCAAATCAACAATGAATTCATGGGCGACTGTTCCATTTACACCACGGAAAAGAATGGGGTAATGGTTCTGTTAACCCAAAGCAAAAGAAATTAATGCTTGTAGGCGATTAAAGAAGAATAATATAAGAACTTACCATAAAGAGTTGAGTGCTCAAGAGCAATTCAGAAAAGGTATAAAATAGAACTAATATGAATGCAATTCACGCAGGCAACATGCTTGTTTGAAGTTGAAGGTGAGTTAAAGTGAAGTCTGTCACCGTTATATGATACATATTGTGTTGCCAAGTGGACAAATTAGTACTTCCAATTTTTTTCTTTTTATTCAAAGACAGAGGCATGTGACCAGTGCGTGAGGACCCATCAATTTAGTGGCTATTGCGCATGAAAGACAAAGGCAAAGTAATAATGAAACAATTACGGAACTCCAACTTTTCAAAAAAAGAAAAAAAGAGAGAATTACAAACCTCCAATCGTTTTGCCATGTAATTTGCATTCAAGATAGCTACCTTTGATGCATCTGCAAGCCCCTTAGACCCCATCATGGCAATGTAGGTGTACGATATTGGCAAAATAAGTGCAGAGCCCCAAGGTGCAGCAGCTATGGTTCCTAGTGGCTGAATCTTGTCAGAGGATGGTATACCTCCTGTAGCTACCTTCAGTTTATGATACGAAAAAAATCATTAACCGGCCAACAAAGATACACAAGAAGTTGCTGAATTGAATAGAGTTCATAAGGCAACAGAAATACTGCTTCCAAATATCACAACCCACTTAAAAGTTCAAAAACTCACAGAATAGCCTATTTATACCAATAAGCAACATGGATATTTAGTTGCTTAATGGTTATTATCTGGTTTATAATCATTGCCAACAACGAAACTTAACAATTTGCGGTAATAATATGATTTCTGCAACACTACCTATCAAGTGGTTATAAGTAATTGAAAGATAAACTTCCACACATCTTGGAGGTCCCTCATCATACAAATGGAAAAAACATTGTTAGATTCACTGATAGTGAGTTTTTTCATAAAGGAAAAATAAAAGGAAGGAAAAAAGCAGAACATATCGTCCGTCTTTGGTTGGTGTAAAAGAAAAATATAAAATCAGAACAAACAAAAAAATCAATCAATAGTTGATAAAGCCAGCAATGACAAATAGCGGGGGCAAGACCAAATTTTGATATAATACTAAAAAGAAATTAATTGGCATTGGATAAGCACATACCACAGGATGTGATGGAAGAAAAGGTGCTAAGTGCTTCTTTACACCAATGGGACCCATGCCAGGGCCACCTCCACCATGTGGAATGCAGAATGTTTTGTGGAGATTGAGATGACAAACATCCGCACCAATCAAACCCGGGCTGGTCAAACCAACCTGTGAGGATGCAGAAGTTCTTAACAACTATGTGCAAACTGCCACACCATTCAAAACAAAATGAAAAAAGACTGAAATGCACTAATCAAAGCAAAGCTACCATGCGTTGCAAGAAACTGAAATGAAGAAGTAAAAGAATAAAAACTGAAATGAAGTTCCTACATTACATATAATCTCTTCAAGTCCAGATATTAAATTCTAAGCATGTTTTCCAAAAGGGGAGAGATCAAATGCTGCACCCTTAAACAGAGGAAAGTAACAAGAGGAGGGATGAATCAAGCACCCACATAGTCAAGTGGCATAAGTAATTATACAAACAATAATGACACCATTAATTCTACCCATGTACCTTTCAAAAAAAAATTCTACCCATGTCACAATGTAAATCTTCCTTTTCCAAAGCCAGTCCTATTACTGCCAATGGGTTAAAGGGAATCCACTAGCAGATAAGAAAGTTCAACATTGAGAACAGATGGATTTCCAATTATTTTATTTCTTTCAAAGAAACTAACTACCGAACATGATGAATTCACTAAAAAAGTGTTTCCAAAACTTCTGAAAATCCCATAAGGCATCCAGAAGGAAAATGCGGAATGACACAGAAATTGGTTGAGGAGCTCATGGCCATGACCAAAGCAGGCCTAAATTTTTTGAGGACCGTTTATATCCATATTTTTTTGTTGAGGTCATATTCTACTCACAACACTCTTTAGTGCAGCTTGAAAATGAAAAGGACAAGAAAAGAGAAGTAAACAAGTCTTACATAAACAATCACACAAACATGCATGATATATAATATAATTTTGCCTATTTACATTGTTGAGAACTGTAATAAACATACCTACACAGAAGAAAGACTGTAAAAGATGGACAGACAAACCTGGGCATTCATGTTGGCCCCGTCCATATAAACTTGACCCCCATTGTCATGTATTATCTTACATATCTCATCAATGCCTTCTTCATAAACCCCATGCGTTGAAGGATAAGTGACCTGAAAAATTAAAATTTAACAAATAATATAGAGATGATAAAAGTGGTAAATCAAAATTATCATATCCCACTACGAACTACAATACCATAAGGGAAGACAGGTTTTCCTTATTTGCTTCAGCAGCTTTCCTTAACTCTTCAATGTTGATGTTTCCCTTAGCATCAGTTCCAACAGCAACAATTTTCATTCCACACATAGCAGCACTTGCAGGATTGGTCCCATGTGCAGAGACAGGTATGATGCAAACATTGCGGTGATGGTCTCCTCTTGCCTGCATTGTAAATTAACCAGTGATCAGTAGACTCATCCCAACAGCAAGTTTTTCACATGAAAAGCAATTTTAAATAAAAAGCAGTGACTTATGGTGATATCCAATGAGTCATAGTCTTCAATCAAGGTAAACGCCCATTTCAATGCACTAAACATGCAAAATAATCAAAGATCTTGAGGTCCCTATCACACCTTAATGACATAGCAGCCATGTAAATATAGTGTTAGCTAAATCTGTTTGATTTCTACTTCAAAAATACTGGATATAGCTTACAGACTCAAAAGATGTCTCATCACTGCAGTTAAAAGTATATCAAATGCCCCCTGTCAAGTTCTTGTGAAATTGAAATTGCAATGAAATTGTGATATGGCTGACTCCATACAGTTTCTTTTGATTAAGATGCATGTTTGACCGCACAAATTTGATTAAAAAAGCATATAAAATGCCCCGGTCAAGTTCAGGTGGAATTGACAGTGTGATAAGGGCCACAAGAGCACTCGATATCGGAAATTCTAGCCTTAAACAACAACCACCAGGTGTTCTTTTGGAGCTCTGCCAAGAGGTGACCTTTTACTAAAACTAAAGAAGCATCACAAATGTTCACCTCTCCAAAAAAAAAAAAAAAAGATATATTTATCAATGCAATTAATGTCAGCATACCTTATGGTAGGCACGGATAACCATAAGACCAGCATACTCGCCAGAAGCACCAGCATTGGGTTGCAAAGAGAAAGAGTCAAATCCAGTAATAGTACACAATAGTTCACCCAAATCTTCAAACAGCTCCTGATAAAATAGAATGTTGCGGTTCAATGTCATATACCATACAGTTTTTTTTTTTTCCTTTTTGCTTATTTATAAAATAGATAGAAACTGGAAATAGGAAAGTAGCATTTCTGTTACCTGATAACCTTCAGCCTGCTCGGTGGGGGCAAAAGGATGAATATTGCTAAAGCTAGGCCATGTTATTGGCATCATCTCTGTTGTTGCGTTCAACTTCATTGTACAAGAACCAAGGGGAATCATCCTATGGCATAGTGACAGATCTTTTGATTGTAGTCTGTGAATGTATCTAAGCAGCTCATGCTCTGTATGGTATCTAAAAATGCAATGAAAGTCAGATTGGCTTTAAATTATAAGATGGCAACAGTTAGAAGTTCAGTGAAAAGAGTCATACAAGTTGAAGATTGGGTGAGTCAGGTATGGGCTCTGCCTTAGAAGGCCAGGAGGGATCATATTCTGAACCTCAGACGCAAGAGACTCGGCAGTAAATGTCACCTGACAATTAGAAACAAAATTTTACAGTGATGCTGTAAAAGTTAAATTTTCAATGGTATTGCAGAATGGAGAAAAGATAATTAATACTTACAGGCTTGCCACATGCAAAAACTTTAAATAGCTTGTCCACATCTTCTAAGGTGGTTGTTTCATCAAATGAAACAGTGATCTGAGAGGAACACTCTGGTTATCTCATAGAATCTTCAATTACAAATCAAAACAAATAATTCACACTTACAGTATTCTGATCCACAATCCGCAGATTTATCTCACTCTTGCAAGCAGCATCTGCAATTGCCTTGGAATCAGCACACTTAACCTTCACAGTATCAAAGAAGGGAAGCTCCTGCACTTCTACTGTCCCAAGTTTCTTAAGTCCAACAGCAAATGTCCCAGCAAGACCATGCACCCTTTGGCCGATGGTTTTAAGCCCCTCTGGACCATGGTAAACCGCATACATAGCGGCCATGTTTGCGAGTAGAGCCTACACAACAAAACAATATTCATTCAATCAAATCAAAGCGAACAACTTGAAAAAATCATATTAGCCACAGGAGTGGATGTTCCAAAGTGAGATGTGTGCCAAGAAAATTTGTTCCTCTGTTTTTTTTTTTTTCAAATTTTTAATTAAAAGATAGAGTATAATTCTCAGATACTCTTTCACATTTAAAAATAGCAATTAGAACTGAGTGGACTAATTTATGAAACCTATAAGAAAAAACATAACATAGCTAGACGGATAACAATCACCTACCTGAGCAGTGCAGATGTTGCTGGTAGCCTTGTCCCTCCGGATATGTTGCTCCCTTGTCTGCATTGCCATTCGCAAAGCAGGTTTTCCCAAAGAATCAACACTCACACCAATAATTCTTCCTGGCATCATCCTCTTGTACTCTTGGGAAGTGGCCAGGAAGGCTGCATGAGGACCCCCATACCCCATTGGAACACCAAACCTCTGAGCCGACCCGACAACAATATCTGCATCCAATTCACCAGGAGGCTTTAACATTGTCAATGCCAACAGATCACTAGCCATGACAACCTTAACCCCCTTTGCATGGGCATTCTTTATGAACTCTTCATAGTCCAAAACTTCACCTTCTGTTCCCGGATACTGTACAAGCACCCCACAAACATCGCCTGATTTGTAATCAAAGGCTTTGAGATCGGCAACGACAACATTAAGATCAAAACCTTCAGCCCTAGTCTTGCAAACATCAATTGTCTGCGGGTGGCAGTTACTGGCAATAATGAAAGTTTTCTTCTTTCCTTTCTGAATATTATTACACATAGCCATTGCCTCTGCAGCCGCAGTTCCTTCATCGAGTAAGGAGGCATTTGACATGGGGAGACCGGTTAGATCCGAAATCATGGTCTGAAAATTAAGCAGGGATTCGAGACGGCCCTGCGAAATCTCAGCCTGGTATGGAGTATACTGGGTATACCAACCCGGATTTTCCATAATGTTCCTCAAAATCACAGGGGGAACAAAAGTGTTATAGTAACCCATCCCAATGAAAGACTTATAAACCTTATTCATAGAGGCTAATTTTTTCATGTGCTCAATCATTTGGCTCTCAGTTAAGCCTTCATCAAACTTAGAAAACTTCATTTTCTCCAATCGAATCGACTTGGGAACAGTGGCTTCAATTAATGAATCGAGACTTGGGAACCCACAAACTTCAGCCATTTTTACTTGTTCTTCAGGGGTTGCTGAGTTATGGCGGCGGGGAAAGGTATCGCTGGGTTTCAGAGATTCGACCGATATGGATCGAATTTGAGATCCAATACTAAAACCAACGTTGTTCGACAAATTCCCACCTAGTAACACATCTGATCTGCTACTTTTGCCATGAAATGCATAAGGAGACAGCGAAGAGACGTACCTAGAAGGAGAGTACAGAACGGGTGACGAAAAGCTCGTCAGGGATTCGTTCGGGCGGCGCTGCTTAGACTCCGAAACCAGGCGCCTGAGAATCGCCCGGTTCGCCAGACGAGCACGGTCCATCCTGAATCAAAAACTTTCGAATTGAACTACTACAATGTTGAATTCAGAACACCACCGCGGCACCGCCCCACCTCCACAGTGCGACCCAAGAAGCGAGCGGGAGCTGTGGGTTGGTGATAATGTGTACGTGTTCTTTTATGCATGCTTTTATGTATATCGATTTCAAGATCTGGTGGTGGTGGCTGTCCCTGGCAACTGAGGCGATTGCCAAACAACCCAACATAGTTTTATAAATTTTATTAAAAAAAAAATTATTAAATAATATTTTAAACCAATTAAAATTTAATAAATCTAAAAAAGATATTTGTATAATTATCACCTAATAAATTTTTGAACTTCTTGGGCTCCGTTTGGGTACAAAATTTGATTGTCTTTCTTTTTTAACCCTTTTTCTAGTCTTACATGATTTTTTTATCAAAATTTCGTTTTGTTTTCAGAAATTATAAATTTTAGGCATGTTAATCTTATTAGTAAAAAAAATTAAAAATTTATATTTGTTTAAGTAAAAGTTATTCATTTAAATAAAAAAATAACAAAAAAATAATATTTTTATTTTTTTTAACTTTTACCTAAATGGACATGAATTTTTTAAATTTTATTTACAAATACGATTATCAGACTTAAAAACCACAACTTCTGAAGAAAATTAAATTTTGATAAACAAAAAACTACAAAAATAAAAAAATAAAAACCAAGTATGTAACCAAACGGAGCCTTACTTTAATTATATCTATACATGTTATAATTTATAATTATCTCATATTTAATATATTAATTAACATTTTTAAATTATATAAAAAATTCTATATAACTTTTAAACTTCATGCTTTTAACTTTATTTAACAAGTCATAATTATCTCATATTTAATATATAAATTCTTATTTTTTTAATTTTATTAAAAATTTTATATATTCCTAAGAATTTTAAATTTTCCATTTTAACTACACCTATACCTATA
>JAVXUM010000021.1:19995719-20010980 GCA_035590655.1 Pouteria glomerata
TTCGTCATTTTACAGCACTGTTCATGGACGTTAACGGAAAAAATTAACGGAAGGGCTAAAGTGTTACAAACATTTGAAAATAAGAGATCTAGGTGTAAGGTTCAAATGTTGAGGGGGTCTAGATGTAATTAGCTTAATATTTAAGGGATCCAGATGTAATTTACCCTATCTAATTTTATTAATTAAATTGATCGGGATAATTACGTACATAATAAACGAAGCAACACATGTTAATTTTCCGACATCCTCAGCGGTCTAATCTCACGTACCTTCGACTCTCTCCCCCTTCTACTCCTCAACAACAAAATCAAGCAAATTAACTACAACTTGAAAGAAAATTAAAAAGCTCCAAAATAATTCGAAACTCAGAGAAATAAATAAAAATTCATCAACCATGAAGAAGGCCATAAGAGAGTGCCATCAGCAGGATAGCAGCTTCTTCTTCATCCTTTGGAAATGCTCGTCCCAGAGCTGAATTCTTACTCATACTTATTGCAAAATCCTCGAAAGAAACCTTCTCTCCGCTTTGAGCCCTCAGTGGTGCTTTCTTATACTGTGGCACGCAGCTCGCACGCGATTTCTTTTCCTTGTTTTGCCCCTTAGCTCTTGCTGCTGAATTGTCCGTGGAGAGGGCAACGCCGTAGTTTCTAGCTGCGGCTGCTGCTTCCATCGCTCGCCTTGCCTTCCTCTTCCGAATCCCACATGCATTGCAGAGTGACTGCACCAACACATATATAGTACCATAACAAAAGTAGCCAACGAAAAAATCCTACACTCACACACATAGTACCTTAACAAAAAATAGCCAACAAAATTTAATTAGAGAAAATTAAGAATTTTTAATTTTTTTTTAAAATTTTTCAAAAAAATTTTTAGGTGCAAACCAAACCAAAAGAATTAGCTCTAAGTAATTTTAGCTGTGAGTGATTGGAAATCTTGGGAAATATGCGTGCATCAGAGAAAGGAGGAAATTAACTAACCTTGGGACCTTGAGGGCCACTCCTCCAGAGAGGGGTTTTCGTCGTGTTACAATCGGAACAAATTCTAACGTTGTTATTGTTGTCATCGTTGTTTTTAGGAGATAAATTGGTCCTGCTTTGGTCTTCCTCCGGATCACAAAACTTTTCTACTACTGATCTCCCTTGTTTATCGGCTCCAGCGTTCATCATTTTTTGCATCAATCTCATCTTTGAAGAAATCCACCTCCCTGACTCTGCACCAGTGTCTCTTGTATCTTCATCGGCTCCGTCCACAAGCTTGTAGATTGATAATTCGTGGACTTGATTTTTAGTACTATGGACAGTCAGATGAGATGAAGAAGATGGAAATACTTGTTGATAATTGCTTGATTCACCATGCAAAATGTACATGTCAGCCTGAGCATAAGAATTAGAGATCAGATTAATGCACATAAACTTAAAACACCATCTACATCGATGATATATATGTGGTTCTTGATATATAAGTGTGTGTGTGTGTTTATTTTCATGTGCTTCAATACTCTACAATTCCAAAAGAAAATTTTTGTAATATAAGCATAGTTAAAAAATAATTTACCATGTATATGTCCCAGGATTAAACAAGAGATCATGAACATCATGGTAAGCAATTTATTGAAATAAAATTGAAAAATATCATCAAGGGATCATATATATATGTATGTATATATAATTATATATATCACGGCCTAATTCACCAGGAAGTACTACTTTTTAACCATGTGAGATGCTATGTACATGATCATACAAGATCCAAGGTAAGAAAAAACAATTGAATATATCTATATATACAAAACAATCAAATAATTGATTAAACCTATCTAGGTGTTCTTGCCTTGATCTGTTGATCCTTTGGGGTCTCTCCAGCTTGACTTGCTATCTGGCCTTGAGTTGTGCTGTAGAAAATAGAAGAGGAAAGAGAGGATGAAGCTTGATATTGTGAGGGAATAAAGAATTGATCAAGTTGTCGATCTTCTTGTAGTTCTATGAAAGGAAATGAAGGTGGTGAGTTCAGATAGATAGGACTATTCATGGAGATATATGTGTGCGTGTGTATAGAGAGAGAATTGCTATCTGTTGAATTTCCAGCAAAGGAGGACAAGATGGGATAAGGAGATAAGCAATTAACTAGCTAGGGGAAAAGGGAGGGACTAATTAATAGAGGTATGCAGCTCTTATAAAGGCAACAGTAGGAGGCAAGGAGAGGCCCAAAACCCTTCACGTGACTTCATTTCATCCAAGCATACGAGCCTTCAAGACAAAATTAAAGGAGGTGTTGAATGGTACTACTCGACCATAGAATGACAAAAGTCTCTATCTGCAAAATTACACCTCTCTCTCTCTCTCTCTCTCTCTCTCTCTCTCTCTGCTACCTGTTCAGTTCAAGATGTATACAAATCTACAATACTTATGAACAAATAATTAAGTAGCTAATTCATGCTCTTCGAGAGGAGTTGACTTGATATCACATTTTTTTTTTCTCGGTTGCCCGTTCTGCAGGACAATGAATGAGTTTCAAAAATTGGGAGCAAAAATTTACACTTTAAGGCGAATGTTGTATAAAGATTTGGAACTCTCACCTTTAAATTAAATTTTTTGGTTAAATGACATTCACAAATCCTTTTAACATAGTACCATAGTACCAAAGTTAGTTACAAAGATTTGGACAACTCTCACCTTTAAGTTAAATTTTTTGGCTAAATTACATTCACAAATCCTTTATCATAGTATCATAGTACCAAAGTTAGTTATAACTGAGTTATTGGTTTATTTATGTCACACTCCAAACTTAAATGTCCGGAACAAACGGCGTGAGAATGTATAAAAACTAAATAAACAAAATATTAACTAATTTAAATTCTATTCATAATAAATTTTAATCATCAGTGCATTCAAAATTACTATTCATTCCATGTAATAAGTTACTTGAGTGTATTATGATTTATTGAATAATAATTTAATTCAACTGAACGTTATTCTCAATGGTAGTATTTATGATTTATACAGTAAGAATATATATACTATGATCATAATTATATCTCTCAAACTCATAATGTCATAAATATAAATATCAAACCTATCACAAAGTCCACACAAATTCCAATCTTGATAAATCAATTCGTAATAAAAAGGGAATAAACACAATTATTATCTTCTATAATTAAGACCGGACTTAAGCTACTCAAGTCTAAGTTGCTTACATATTCCATCTTAGGAATCAGGTCACTGTAGTTCCTAATTTATTATCTAATATTCACAACCCATTCATTATCAAAAAATCAGACATTAATATTATTATGAATGACCATTCTAATATTTCAACACGTAACAACAATCTATGTAACCACATGTAATAGGTACGATGGAATGCACTGCTAATGCATGTTTCCTAATCTTCATTTATCTCTAACCTTATCCTAGGACGGGTGACACTTAGCTAAGTAAGCTAGGTTACCAATTATACTGTTTTTAACGTTTACGGCAAACGTATATCTCATTATGTCACGTGTGGAGAATCGAGTTATATCTCCATAGGTGTAAGACTCAGGGGCACCG
This sequence comes from Pouteria glomerata, assembly GCA_035590655.1. Classification (NCBI taxonomy): domain Eukaryota; kingdom Viridiplantae; phylum Streptophyta; class Magnoliopsida; order Ericales; family Sapotaceae; genus Pouteria; species Pouteria glomerata. The sequence goes on from JAVXUM010000021.1 coordinate 19,999,274, forward strand.
AGTTACACCCCCTGTTCCTTCTGTTAGAGAACCGAGTTACATCTCTAGTCAAGCATCTGCTTTACTCAAGTAAGATCCGGTTCTAGTCCGGAGAAATCTCATAATCATATAATCTCAATATTAACGTCCCAACTCCACATGACTAAACTCTAGTCATATATATCAATTGGAGATCATCTGGTATTTTAAGATCTCATTTTCTTAAATCATGAATTTCGTCCATATATATAACCTGTGCCTCTGTACGTCAACAAATAAACATGGCACTTTCGGCCAATCAATATACATAAATCCAACTGGATGATGCAATCCCAGCCTTATACACATGATGTGTTCAATCATGTAAGTAAACATCAATTCAATGTAAAAACACATTTATATGGAGTTTAAGGGTGATTTAGAATCTAATTTATCTTTAAAAAGCATTGATAAATAAAGTTAGGCAACAAAACATATATTTAGAATCAAATTGGAGCAATTTTTTAGCATTTTTCTATTTTGTGGTCTGGACCACTCTCTCAGTTGATCCGGACCATAGCCGGTCTAAACCACCAAGACTCGAACCCAGTTCTGGGTTTATTTCCAACCCAAATCCAACCAATTTCATCCAATCAAGCATCCATTTCAACAACCATTTATGTAGAAATATCTAAACACTTAAATCATATGTTCCTACAACTTTAAATCAAGAAATAACTCCAAGAATATGTAAAATCTTTATGTATATATATATGTATATACACACAGCCACATATATATATACATATACACAAATCTCTTCATATTCAATTAAGTCATGTATATATATATATATTAAAATCATCCTAACAACGCTTAGAATACGAATGTGAGTCTCACCTATCTCAAATCCGAAGAGAAATGAAAAAAATAAAGAAAACCGATTTGAGCTCCAAACTTTAAAGCTTGATTTCTCTAACATTAGGCCAAATCACGAGAAACGAACTTCACCATCATGATCACAATATTGAGATCTCCCCCGATCTACCGATCTTCCTCATTAGAATTCACTTTCTCTTTTTTTTTCTCTTTCTTCTCCCTTTCTTCTTTCTATTTTCTCTCTCTCTCTCTTCTCTGCTTTTGGAAATAGCTGAGTCCCAAAAGAAAAGAAAAAGAGAAAAAGAAGAAAAATGAAGAAAAGAAGAAGAAAAGAAAGAATAAGCTGGGCTCTTGGCCCAGTTTGTCCAACCCAATATTACCTCAGGTTCACCTCAGCTCAAGAAAAATAAAATAGATCAACTCAAACTCAATTTAAACATTTTATCAGTCTAAAATAATATATAAATAGCCAAATTTAAATGCTGGGTGTTACAGTTTATCTTGTACAACCTTAGTTTATAAGAATTGTAGGTAAAATCATTCCGTTATCTCGCATAGTGAAGGCAATCAATTATTCTAATCTTCAACATTTTCATCCTTATTAGTAATTGAGAGGTAATCCTATCATGGATTATTATTGTTGAGTGAATTAAAAAGAATGTTTGGCAGCAAAAATTACTACCAATCGTGCTCACCACGTTCACTGGTGAAGAGTGTACTCAAGCCTGCAAAGCAGTACAAGTTAGAAGGATAGGTCAGGGAAAATTCCCGACTACAATCCCTCTGATAGCTAAGTCAGTATTGGTTCAAGAGAAAATTAAGGAATGGAACAGGAAATCAGTGAGCAATAGTGAGCGTATCTAAATTCGTGATTAAGTATTGTATTTATAGTATGAAAAATGAGAATAAAATAACATTAGTTTAGCTTAGGCAAATTATTACTTTCCTAATTTGGCTGCTTGGCAAGTAATAATTTACTTTTCATTTAATATCCGTTGCGTAGCATTAAATACAAGTAAGGCCGGTATAAGACTTGTTTGTACTATTTTGGTAATTGAAATGTTTAAATATCACATCACTTTGCCATATGTATGATGATGAGCTAACTAATAAAGATTCTTAGTCGTAAATAAACGAGAGTGTTATAATGAACTAGATTTATTATTGCACGTCATATTAACCTATAGGGCCCAGTTTTTGTGATCAGAGATTCACTAAAATAGTTGCACTGTTGCTCGGCAAGCCTTTCGCAAGTGATTGTCACGCGTTATGATGTTTTATGTACCAACAAAGAATTTGAAAATGATCTCTTCAATATTTTCATCCTTATTACTTGATGCCTAATCGTGCATGATATTTACGGAGCAAATTAATAAGGATTCGAAATAATCTATTTAGTTACTAAATCAAGATCATATACATATCCATTACACCTTTCTAAATCCCACACATATGGAGTTATGGCTGCAGCCGCTGCACGACCAACTTATTCATTGTACGTGCCTTTGAGATCTCACGTGTAGAAATCTGATTTCACCACCAATTAACCATCGTTAAGAATCCATGCTATATAACTAAAATGGTATATTAGAAAAGTTATCAAATGAGGTGAAATTCTTATAGACCAATCACTTCCAAGTTAATAAGCCCACGAAAGATAAAACATTCTGATTAAACTTTCTCCTGTTTTAGTGTTTAATTTCGTGTTGTAAATATATATATATATATATTTAGATGATATTTCAAATTTAGATGATTCTGGGGTAGTATAGAGCAATTTAGGGGATTGTGCAGATTAGGAGAGATGGGGGTATGGATTTGCATTGCATGGGAGTATTGCCAAAATGCATCTAATGCTTGTGCAGGCAAGGGACAGTGACAGCTTGTAGTCCCCACACCTTTTGCCATCAATCCTTATATTTTTCTCTGATTTTTTTTTTTTTTGGTTCCCCCTCGTTTTCTTTTTGCATTCCTTCTCCCAATTGATATTAATTTGTTTCACTGAAAACTGCTGGATGGTCCAGCAGAACCACTCATACCCTGAGCTCATTTTGTTTTTTAGGTTTCCTGATACACGTGGAAGAGTTTTCAAAAAGAGCTAATTTAGAATATCTGAAGGCTCTTCTTGATTTTTTTTTTCTCTTTTCTTTTCTTTTTTGGGTTTACATGTATTACTTCCATCACCAGCTCAGGTGAACCAGGATTGATAAACTATATATTGAAAGAACAACTTTTTATTTAATTTTTTTCTCCACTTGGGTCTCCCCCTAATTTTTTTTGTCTTCGAGTTAAATGCTGTTCTTTCAATTTTACATTTTTCTCCATTAGTTTTATATGAAATTACACTTCAGCAGTTAATTTTTTTTTTTTTTTTTTGTAACAATTAAAAGTGTCAACTTTTAATTGGCTGCAATTTATTGCACTCTCACCAATGAAGAATAATCACTTAAGAAATATGGTAATTAATTAAAAATTTAGGCATTTAATTATTTAAAAAAAAAGAAAAGAAAAACTCAAATCTTAGTATAAAGTTTCAATAAAGCTCAAAAATAAAAGTAAAATTTGATACTGTTATATGTATATATGTGTGTGTATAGAGGTTCCAAAATATAGCAATAAATTGTCACGGGGACGAGGGAGAGTCAAATCAATCCTATATGTGCATGAGCTGTGTAACAGAAGGTAATATCAGTACAGCCTTTTGCGATAATCAGAGACGTTACTGTATTTGGAAAAGTGAAGAAATTTGATGGTCCCTACGGTAATTCTAAACGGCATCCAATCAGTTTTTTTTTTTTTTTACCTCCCTTTTATCTTTGTAAGATTGTACCGATCTTTTCATAAAAATTATTACTAACTTCACAAATTTCTCAACGATTATCCCTTTCAAATTATCTTGGTGTGTTGATGTTTTTTCCTGATCATGTTTAATTTCTACTACTACCTTAAATCGGCAAAAAATGGTTGAGCCAGGATATATATATCACATAAATTATAGTCAGTGTGGCTACGTACATTAGCATATGCAACATCCTAGTCGTAACCTTGATGAATAAATTTATTATTATTAAAAATTAAATAATAATTTAAAAAAACATAAAAGATATACTTAAACATTCTGGAAAGCTTGTCATCTTGGAGAGAAAAATGAGATTATAGGTTAAAAATCTCTTCGGCCTAGTTTTGTTTATTTGAAAATTATTATTCCAAATAGGCTAAAACGAGGAGGGGGAAGTTGACTCTTTTAATTAACCTTTGTGGGTACCACGAGAATGACAACTCTTCATTTTTTGGTACGAGGAGTTCATTGGTGATGGCAAATTAACCTCTGAACTTTTTTGGTGGCTTGTGGGCTGGTATTGACCTTTCAGGGGGTTGCTTCCTGAGGCATTTCCAAAGTTAATTTAATTTGGCTTGGCTTACCTAGAATTAATTTAATCTGGCTTGGCTTGCCTAAAAGTTACTACAGAAAATGTATCCTCAACATCTCTATGAATTGTGAGATCTTTTTGGCTTGATCTGGAGGTTTAATTTGTATCTAGCTTACCATTAGCTTCGTTTTTGTTGGTAGGAGATTTTTTGAGAGGCCAAATGACCTTCAAAGTGGTCTTTTGGCTATTCTAAACACTTTTTTATGTTTTTTTGGGCATAGTCTAGGGTGTTTGTGTCTTTTTATATTTATCAAATTTAATTTGGATAGTCTAATCATGACTGTCCTTTAAGAGCACCAGTATAGATCTTTTCTAACATATGGTCGTTCGACCTATCATATGCTCAAGAAATGTAATCAGTAGTGCTCACAAATGATTGTGAGCACAATTTTGTGATATGATTTCAATTTTGTAATTATTTAAAAGAGAAGGTAAAATTGGAATGTCTATACTTACCTATAATTTATAAGATACCTTCATCCCCAACGAAGTTTGAGGTCCTTCTAGGTTCATATACTTAGCATAGCACAACATCCTCCGCATAAGACGCTCAAGTCATCTATAGAGGAATACCCATTACCTTCCCATCTAACATTATGTGACGTACACAAGTTAGCCTTGAAGCCTTCATCTACCTTGCATTGTAGTATATCTAGTCAGTATATAGAACCCTCTAAGAAGCATGATTACCATATCGGTATGTGTCATATTTACACAGAAGCACAAGTTATATTTGGCTTGATTCTCCTTTAGATACATATATAGGCAATCTATTAAGACTTGTCCATTACATTCATACTAGTACTTTGCGTGTCTTTCTTGCATTTGGATCATATTTAGGTTGAAATGTAATATTCTAAAGACTCTATGTAAGATTTGACTCAAGATATCCCTAGTTGTTCAAGTGTGGTGATTCTCGTGCACATTCAAACCCCTAGATTCATTTCTCTGGTGACAAACTAAAAAGAGCTATTTATCATATTTTTTAACATAAGTTATAAAAAGAAGTTTTAATAAAAAACACCTAAATCAAGTTTCTCAACATACTCATTTCAAAAGTGTTGAGTGACAACTTCAAATATTTCACTGAGGTCAATTGAAGATAAAAAAAAAAAAAAAATGAAGAAGACGAACTAGAAAGGACAGTAGCACAATTGCACTGCCAATACAGGGGTACGGGACCAAAGCCATCGTGCCTCCTCGATAAAAACCATGGGTTCACCCCTAGACACTGCATAAACTTTTGTTTGTACGGTTATCAAATATTTTTCCTTGTTAACCACAGATGGTGTATCTTGCATGCACGTTGATAATTCAGTTCACGACTATACCAATTAAAAATTTCATTTCATTACAATTTTATCAAATTTTCTACTATTAGAGCAAGAGAAGAGTTAAAGTGTTCGAAATTCAGCTAACGTTATCAAGGAAACAAGACTCTCGTTGGCTAGTGAGATTCACATCTCTGATGGGTGATCTTGAAGTAGAACTACTTTATCATTCATTAGTTGTATTATGTTACTAGCTAGTTATATTATATATTAATTTGATGATGAAGAGATGAATGAGTCACAACACCTTGATTTTGCACCACTCAAAAGATGCATTTTTAAAATTTCATCAACTAATGATAATGTTAGCTGACCAACTAATACATTGAGTTTAATTGGCGAAATTTTAAAATTATTTTTAATAGTCATTAGTTCGAATCTTTTCAGTCTTGTTAAAAATTTTATTCTTAATTCTAGAGCACTACGAATTAGTTAAAATGCACATAATGTAACCTAAATATGTTGAGTATTAAAAAAAAAAAAAAAGAAAGTGACATGTAAAATATATATATATAAGAAAGCGAGGCATGCTATGTACGTATGTGATTTTTGAGTCAGTTCTCGGCAGGTCGGAACTAGATATTTGTATCTTACAATATTGGGGTGTTTGGTATGATAAAAAGTGAGATAAAATGAGATAATTTATGAGTTCGTAATTCGTACCGTGAGATAAAAAGTGAATAATTTTTAAAAATTTGAAGAATTTTTTAGTAAAACAAATACCTTCATATTAAGACTGAGAAAGAGTCTTGAACCAAACGACGTTGTCCTTTGTTGTCAAACATTCCATCGACGATCATCGATCACCATATGTTTGCTTGAAGTTTTGCGCAAAGAGATGCATTCGCTTCTATTCTAATTACTTTTATTTTATATGATTTTTTTTGGCTGGAAATGATTTTTTTTTTTTTTTTTTTATAGTTTTAGAAATCTTAATTATATTCACTAAGAAAATGTAAAAAAAAAAATTAAAAAAAAAATTCACTTACGATCATTTTCATTAGATAATTTTTCTATTTTATTTATTTTTATAATTTTTTGAATAAATATAAATGGTATGTCTAAAACTACTAAAATCTTAAAATAAAAAAAAAATAACAATTTAGTACAAAATGTTTTATAAAACAAACAAAAGTAGCAGAAAAATGGGAAATATAGCTGCTTTTGTGATAGAGAAATTATGATTGAAAAATTAGTTAATAAACTTGGCTTATGTAATATCAATTGATAGAAATTAAACACATAAGGTACGTAAGAATCATAAATAAAATACGATATTGATACCTACTTAAAATACAAAAATAATTATAATTCCTTTCATACTTAGTCATCCGTTTACTTATAAATTTTTATTTTAATTTAAATTAAAATAGCACACAAATTAAATATTAAATATTTAGAATGACTATGAAAATTTTTCTAATTAAGCAAATACATTTATGGTTCAAATACTTCATATATCTATCCGGAATATTATTTTCTATTTGAACCTTAAATACTTTTTTTTTTTTCTTAATTGAATACATTTTATAGTTTATGCTAAATATTTAATATTTAATTAGTAAAATATTTTAATTTTTGTTTATCTTTATTGTTAAAGGTAAAAAAAAAAAAAAAAAATTATAAGTAAACAAACGATTGTGTATTTCATAAATTATATTAGAGTAAAATACATAAATCACCCTTATAAATTATATTTGGTATTATTTTAGTTCCTTTCATTTTAATTGAAACAGTTAAATCACTATATTTTCGGTCAATGTGCAATTGAATTCTTTTATCAAATACTGTTTGCACTCAGTGATTAGAATGAGGACAAAATTATTAATTTACATACATATTCCCCAACACCTAATTAAACGAACATTTGATGATTATGGTGATCTTTGGGAATATGATATGCATGTGATTGGATTGGCTTAGTTTGGCAGACGACATACCATTATATTCGTGTTCACTTAATAAGAATGGGAGGTTCGAAATCATGACCATTTGCAGACTGGTTCAATACGATCTTCATAACTTGATCATAGCTCAATCTAATTATGGTCATGGAGTGAGTTGGAACTTTACCATCTTATATTCTTAATATTATTCTTATGTCCCTTATTAATTTGTTGCATTATTGCCATGATATATTGTCGTGTTCAGTATGTCAATTCACTAATGCAGTTTTGTAGTATGCCCACATCCTAAGGATGCTATAGGTAGTCTGGCTACTGAGTTTTATTAGCTCATCATACAACATTTCGAGTTATGATCTAGATGCAGAGGACGAATTACGCCAAATTAACTAGTTGGGCTGCCGAATCATCTTTTGTGCCTCTTCTTCGGTATTTTTGTTAGAGATCTTTTATATTTGTACTCGATACAGAGGGTGTTCAGAGAATAAAATTTTTAGTAAATTTTAGTAATTTTTTATTAAAATTGCTAGTGATAATTTTGGTATGTTTGGTAAAAAAAATTATAATTTTTGACAACTTTGAGTAACTTTTTAAGTGTTTGGTAAAATTATTACTGTAGCAGAGTAAAAAAGTGATAAATTTTGAGTATTTGGTAAGGTTTTTTTACTGTAGTAGAGTAAAAAAGTATAAAAAAGTAAATTCCGCTGTCATATCAAATTGCTGTAACAGAGCAAAAAAATGATAAAAATTAGTAGTTTACCAAACGTAAAATTACTGTAACAGTGATAGCTTTTGGTGTTTTTATTACTAAAAATTGACCCATCAAACGCAACCCTATTTGTTATTCATTCATTTGGATAAATGTATTGATTTTAGCAATTACTCCATTTTGCAGATGCTATTTTTCATTTATGTTTTGGGAACCTATTTCGTATCAAGTTCAGAACTCTAACATTACATTATATTATTGATTGCGTTTAATTTACTGAAAAATGTTGAAAATTTTTTAAAAAATTTTAAAAATTATTCATTTTTTATTTCATTGCATAAATTATAAACAATCTCACTTTATCTCATGTTATCTTACTTTTTATCATTTTAAACACACTCAATTCTATATATATATATACAGCATCGAGACTTATCTATGGCCCAGCGTATTGATTTTTTCAGTTATTTTCATATTCACCGTTAGCCCACCTCCGAGACACTAGGGCGGGACAAGCATTGTACGTAGGTTGAGCTTATTTAACTAGTTGAAAGTTAGCCTATTCGTGGCTTGTGAGTCCTTGGTTCAACCCTATTGGGTGAGTGCATGGGTTTATGATTCCAAATGAGTTAATGGGTAAGGGGTTTGAGTTATTGATTTGGGCCCAATTATGCCAAGTGATTCCACATTCAAGGAAAACGACTCAACATTTTTAGCCCAAGTCCGAATAGAACAGTTCAAAAGTTTCACATTTTTGTACAAACAAAATGGTCCAATAATTAAATTAAATTACAAAAGATCCAGAATTAATTCTGAAAAATTCAATTAACTCAATTCAAACCAAAATTAGTGATAATTTTATTCCTGTCTTACAAATATTTTCATACTATTTCATTTCTACGCATGTCCTTAAATTTTTCGAGCATGCAAAAACCAAGGCGAATTGATGAAATTGAATGGATCAGCTTTGGTTTTGTATTTATATATATATATATATATATTTTACAATCAATGAGAAATAAATTAAGTAACATAAAATTAGATTAAATTGAATATTTATTTAATTATTTAATTACTCTTTGAAATTAATAGCCTAACTCAAGCTTTAGAGCCATATGCAATCAATTGCACATATACTACTGGATTATGTACGTGCTAGTAAATTGATAATACCTCAACTTTGATTGTTTAACACGGACACACACACACACACACACACATATATATATATATATAGAGAGAGAGAGAGAGAGAGTGAGTGAACTATAAATTATTGTCACAGAGAGAGAAGAACAAATTAATTGGTTGGCTCAAGTTCTTGTCAAGTGAGACTTTTGCAAAGAAGAAGCCAAAGTTCCACATGGTGTTTACTGAAATATGGTAGATAATGCCACACCGATAATGAAAAGAAGTACATACATAATGTTTCACTGCTTTATTTGTGAGGGTAACTTCATATATATATATATATATATAGACGCACACGCATAAACGCTATTTTTGGTTGAGTTCTGATTCATTTTGGAAACTAATCTTTCAAAATATGCAAAGAACAAAACCTACACGGATTCCAATTAAGAAAAAGAGGCTGGCAAGTGTAAAGCCTAAACTGAGAATTAACTTCCATGATAGAACTGTAATAACCAGAAAAGCCTTAATTAGCTTCTTGAAGTGGCTAATTAAGTGACATTTGATTAATGGAAGTATTTATTTCAATTTATATATTTATATCTATATATATATCATTTTCGTCCTTCTGTAACGTTAACATATGAACTAATTTTAGCTTCTTAATTATCAACAATCCGATCATTACTCCGGATCAACCAATCATGGAATTCTACGCAACTTTATAGTAAACATATTGAATTTACTGTTTCTAAGGAACCATTTTTCATGATCATTCAGTTGATCACTTGTCACATACATATAATCTCTTTAAATTAATAAGTTTGTGATTACCTATATTTTATTTATTAGTTTAGAGAGATATCGATTTATCGATAAATTAATAATTATTAATTTACAAAAATATTTTTAATTTTTCTTTGGACTTAATAGTACATATATTATATTTATTCACGATCCCTAACTGGAAAACATGACCTCTGAGAACCTTGATAAACCCTTATATGGAGACGCCATTAATGAACTCATTGAAATCTCACCTCTTGAATTTGACAAGGTTCTAAGCGTGATGAGATCATTGATGCACATGACAGGGCACTCTCAAGATGAAGTTGAATTGATGATGATGAATGATGATACACAACCTTTGAGATCGACGTAACGCAAGGAAGCACTCAAAGCATCAGTGATACTCTAAAACTTGTTATTGTAATAGAAAGTAACCCAAGGACTTAGCCCCTGCGGGGGTGGTTCAGCGGGAGTCGAGCACGCCTTAGGGCCCAGGTCACTTTGGTCCTGGGTTCGAGTCTCCCCTCCGGGGGACGAGATTACCGCGTATGTGGGTGTTTATTGGCTTCTACTGGGCCGAGCTGGTCAGCCAGGGCTTGCCTACGCTGGTTTACCCTTCAGGTCTCTTTGCCGGCTAGGGACCTGAGGCGTGTTTCGCCCTGTGCGCACTCCAGTGGGGTAGCGGCTGTGAACTTCCATATACCAGAAATAACCTAAGGATTTTTGGGCGCACTGGAAATAATTAAAGATGAAATTCAACTAAATTTGAAACTCAACAAAAGATAACATACTCTTAATAGAAAACCTCATTGTCAATTTATTGCGTATTTTTAAGCTAATTATTAATTTATAAAATATTTGGAACCTATGTTTTATAATACAAGATAAATATTTGAAATGTATTATTTTATATTTTATAGAAATTATTAATTTGGCACGTTAGACCCCGAATTAAGACTAGACAATTTTATTATTTAAAAGAGATTATTAATTTATTGAATGCTAATTTAAAGAGCTTCTTCTATTTTGGTAATTGAGTTGATTTAGTTGTCATAGTGACAAGTTCAAGATTTAAAAATTATTTCAAATTAAAAGAACTTGTAATCTTGAAATATTTGTACCCAAAAAAACATAAGCGTCCATTTAAGTTAGTGTATAAAACTGTCTTGAATAATTTAGAAAATTGAAAAAAGATATACTCATAATTATTGTTTTTCTAATTCATGACAACAAAAATTTTATCGAAATTGTGGATTAAAAATGGGACTATTTTTTTTTTTTTTGATATGTTGAAATTATCTAAATAAATTAAGAGTAGTTTTATTATTAAGACTCTGTTTGTTTCAATACAAAATGTTTTTGAGGAAAACACTTCTACTCAGTTTTTAAAACAATTTTTTAATTTTTTAAAAAATATTTTACATTAAAATAGATAAAATTTAAATAATTGTTACTAGATACACACTGTCTTCTCTCTCTCATACATACAAAATTATCTCTTCTCTCTCTTATACATACAAAATTATAGAATACAAAAGTCTTTTTTTTGGGGGGGGTTTTTGGGGGGGGGGGGGGGGG
>JAVXUM010000021.1:20011080-20032851 GCA_035590655.1 Pouteria glomerata
CGGACCATACAGCGCGTCGCTGAGTAGGGTACGCCCCAACGAAATTTCATTAGGTCTCAAATCCATTAAAAAAAATCTGACTGAAATATTATGCTGGCTGTCGGCTACCTAACGCACAACCCTCCTCCTTTATCCGGCCTTGGGACCGGCTACGTCAAGAAACCCCAACATAGGCGGAGTTCAAAATACATTCGATTACCAAAAAAAAAAAAAAAAAAACAGAAGTCCCAGAACCCAGAATGCAGCTAAGTTAAAGTATAAGAATAAATGGTTGTTGTGTCATTGATAGCTAGCAAAACTCATTACTACCCGCAATTCAAGCCTAGACACCATGAAACTTCACAGGGATATCCAAGAAGCTACTTAAATTATATTTCACAAGCTAAAATAACCAAAATCCTGATTTGAGATTCACTTTAATTCAAAAGTCATATTAACCTTTATTGACACACTAGATGCTCAAAAGGGATTGAAACCTCGATATCAATGTAAAAAGTCATGAAATTTCATACGATCATCTAAGACATACATGAGAACATAAAAAGTAAATTAAAATACTTGATTTGTTTTCCCAAATGTCATTTAAACTCATAGACCTAAAATAGTTTTTATCAACAAAATTAGAATAAGACACGATTCAAACATCATCTGAACCATTTCAGTTCAAAAAATACTTAATAAAAAGGTCAATGACACATTTACGACGATAATCATCTAGTCAGAACAGTTTGATTCTAGTTCTAGGTATTGCCTCAATTTGAGAGCCCAAAATTATTTGTATTGACATATTTACTGACAAAAAATTTAAGAGATTAATTGGATAGCACCATTAATTCCTTATGTTAGTAATTTGGGCCATCCGATATCTACCTTGAATGGTTAGATGAATTTATGGCCCTTGCAACATTTTGGTTCATCTATATTAATCAATTTTTAAATAGACCTAACTTGGTTATCAAAAGTTAAGCTTAGATAATTAGATATTATTTTGACACTCCAATATTTATGATAACTAACTTAAATAATTAGTTTCATTATTTATGATTGAAAGACTTTTTGTTTGATAAAATGCACAAATGAAACATAAGCCTTGTTTTTCACTAACTTGGTTTTCTTTAAATGAACTTGATTTATCTTAATTGATTTTTAGGCATTGTTTTATCAACCTAACAAGTTATGTAACTCTATTTGTTTTAAAACTGGATTTTTATGACTCAGTCAATTTAATAAAATTTATATAAATATATACACGTTTTCTTAAATATTGGAATAATTCCATAGATGTTTATGAATATCTCAAAATTGGAACTTTATTCTGTGAGATCCCACATCGGTTGGGAGGGAGAACGAAACCCGCCTAATAAGTAGGGGGTGGACACCTTCCCACTGAGGAGGCTTGGGGAGGGTCAGGTGTGACCCGGAACCAACAAAACCCTGTGGAGCCGGGAGGGGCTTGCCGGGGACAATATCTTCCCGTGGGTTGAGGCCCAGTAGCTTCGGTTGCGTACTCTGATACCAGGAGGAGGCCTTTTGGGGGGGCACTGGGGTAGCCCTCGCCAAGAACAAAACCGTGAGGGCTTGCCGGGGAGAGACCCGAGGGGCCAAAGCGGACAATATCTTCAGGCGGCAGTGGTCCAGGGCTGTTACAGAAAAAAAATAATTGAAGAGAAAGAGATAGAGAGAAGGGATGGATGTGGTGGCTTTGGGCAAGAAATGAAAAGCTAAAGAACTATGATCTAGCCATTCATTTTCAAAAGGAACAATATCAATTCTATATTTTTTAGGTATATTTTTTAAAATTTAATCTTGTCCATTAAATTAAAGGCAAAACAATCTAAGGATTGAAAATATTCTAAATTTAAAAAATACTATTAGCAAAATTTTACAATGAAGTTAATAAATTTAAAAGTTTTAAATATTCAATTTTTAAATTCTTGAGCTCTATAATTAGATAGATGATACAAAGAGTACGTATCTATTTAAAATTTTAAGTTTTATCTATATTAAAATTAAATTTTCAATTTAAATGTTTATGTTTTAAAAAATTTCTAAATAAAATTAAAGTCTAAATATCATTTTTTGAAATAAAAAATCTTACTTCACTTTGCTTAATAGTATTCATACAGTATTTAATAAATATGTAAAAATTTATTATTTATTACAAATAGTATTACATTTTTAAAAATATTAACTTAAAAATTTCTATAAAAAAAGTATTCAAAAAAATACAAAAAAGTTAGAAAGTGTGTTTCTATATGAAGTGACTAAAAAAATAATCAACGTGAGGAGAAAAAGAAAAATAAGTAATCTTGCCAATTGAATAAATTAACCAGTTGAAAATATTCTAAATTTAAATTCTTAAACTTTTTATTATATAGATTTTAAAAATATTAATTAGATTAAAAATTTTTATAAAAAAAAGTATTCAAAAAAATGAGAAATGTAAAAAGATGTGTTTTAATTGGAAGTGACTGCAAAAAGAATCAAAAAAGAGAGAAAATTTGAATAAATCTAACGACTAAAAATATTTTAAATTTAAGTTCTCAACTTTCTTATTTTATAAATATTTTATCCATATTTCATTTAACAGAAATTGAATTTTATTTCTAGCTATATTAAATATCAAATCATAGTACGATTAGAACTTATCGAGTAAAAATATAAATACAATAAGAATTCATTAACTTAGAATTAATAGGATTTAATATGATTTTTAACATAAATAATTATTTATCATATTGATTAAATTTTAAAATATTTAACTATAGACCTAATCTTTTATCAAAAACTAATGAACATGGTCTTATTTTCTTTCTATATTATTTTGAAAAGAAATTAGTAGATGTTAATCCTTCAATAAAATCACATATTATGTTGTAATGGCACCCGACTTTATTTAAAAAAAAAAAATTGTTTATTATATATACATATTTTTGAATTGTTTTGTATAATTTTATTAATTTGCTCTTTATAATTTCGTTAATTCACTCTTATTGTCCATTTGTATTTGTCATTCTTTCGGTATGGCACATATATATAATTTTTTTGAAGGCTAGATCTATTCCAATACGGGATCAAAATTATACTTTGTCCTCTCAACCTGAATTACTTTACTTACTAAAAAAAAGAAAAATAAATTATACCTCGTAAATGAACAGTAGAGAGGAGTTGCACTCATTACCAAAACACTTTTAAAAAATACCTTCTTGCATTTAAGTAGTAACTATTTTTTTTTTTTTAATGCTATATATATTAGTATTGGATTTTGACAAAATCGATACCTAGAATGTGAAATTTAGAAGATTATAAACCATTTATTAATTTCACTTCTGACCCATTAATATCAAGGCCCCAAACAAACTCCAATAATAAATCTATTTAATTTATTTTTGGTAACTACTCTAATAATGAATCTAACCGTAGCGGTCTTTGCATTGACAATTCATGCTACAAAATCAAATACGCAAGGTTACTTTCTTTTTCTTTTTTTTTTTTTTTTTAAGAAGAAAAATATTAGCAATATTGTTTTATTAGGAGAGAAAATTGGATGGGCGTAGGGCCGGTTAACTTAAGAGTATCGCTAAGAACTCATCTAATAAGAAACCTCCAAATTTAAAATACATATGTATAGTTATTTAAATTTAATTCTCAAATAATTTTGCAATTTATCTTAATTCATAGAAATAATACATAATGGTATCTATAACATATTAGTATATTTATTAAAATAATTAATTCAAATGGATTCTATCTCTTTTTATTTTGACCAATGATAAAATATTATCTCATTTTTAATTCTAAAAGTGAATTACGCAATTAGAAAATATGTTTAATGATTATTAGCTCAAAATTAACTATATAATAGTTGTCTCAAAGTGCTACACTAAAATTGTATAAATAATTGTATATCTCAAACGGTTAGAAAATTTATTTTTTAAATAAAAATTTTAAAATATTTTATATTATACTAAAAATTTTAAAATATTTTAGATTCGCTTCAAGTTTTAGATAAAATTCATTTATTTTCAACTACTAAAATGGCATTTGGTTTGTTTGTCTATTTTTTGTTTTTAATTTTTTGTTTTGAACTCATTTTTCATTTTATGCTTTTCAAAATAAAGAAAACAGTTCAAAACATATCTAATAACTTGTATTTTCAAACTTTATTTTAGAAAATAGAAAATAGATTTATAAATTGAATGAAAAATAACAAAAAATTATTTTGAGCATTTTTAACGAAAAACAAAGAAAGTCTCAAAACGAAAAAAATAAAGTATTTTCTGTTTCTTTGTTTTAAAAATTTTAAAACATAAAATAAAAAATAGAAAAGTAAACCAGATGTTACCTAATTGAAATGCTCTCACCTCCTAGATACTCCTACTTAGAAAGTAGTGTAAATTTTTTATATTGAGTAAGTTTATTAAATTTACTTTAATAATGAACAAATAGACTACTTCTATTTTGACTTTATTTTATATAATTTTTTATCAATTTTATTTTATTGCTATTTTCGTAACTTTTAAACATGTTGACACTTACAAAAAAAACTTCTTGGGTCCAAAATTGTTAAATACTTTTAAATTTAAAATATTAATATATAAAAATTTTCAAAAATATATAAAAAAAAAATTTAGGTCTAAAGTGTTTTCGCCTTAATCCGCCAAATAGCTGATGCAGGTTGATACAGCCTTGGGTGAGTGGCTGCCTTTTTCCTCGCTTTGGATGACAAAAGAGTGATAAAATTTAGTAAAAATTATGAATACAATGAGATAAAAAATAAATAAATTTTAAAAATTTTTAATATTTTTCAATAATTTTCAGAACTCCAAACTGAGTCTTAAAATCTTTAAATTTTTTTCCGCCCCTTCACCTATCCAAAATGGGAGTTAAGTGTCACCTAAATAATTAAGTCTCCTAGCTGTTTCCCACCACAAAGAGTTTATGACTTTAATCAAGTTCTTTAATTACCCATCCAAATTTCAACCCCCAAAATGTCTACACTTCAAAGTTCAAACTATAATATCATGTATTTACAACCATGAAAGGGAGGACTTGAGTTCTACTCGTATTTGATTCGTAAACTTTATCATATAAAAATGTTCCAAAAATTGAACATATTATAAGCAGATAAGTCTCTTTTGGAACCATCAATTCATTGGTTCTAAATTTATAAATAGGTGAGTACCATTTTAGAACCTAAACAATCTTCTCCGGAACTCATAAATTCATTCACATGAACCTAAACAATCTTTTCCGGAACTCATAAATTCATTCACATGAACCTAAACAATCTTTTTCGGAACTCATAAATTCATTTACATATATTAAAGCGTCGTTTAGTGTGCTAAAAAATAAATAAAAAAATCTTTAAAATTTTTTAAAAACCTCTAAAATTCTCAAGCATATTTTACTCATTTCATACTTTATGAAATCTCTATAAATTTCTATATATATATATCTGCATATCCCAATAAATTTTTATAAATCTCAATACCTTTTTTATAAACCTCAATACATTTTTCATAAACTTTAATAATTTTTTAACTAATTCTAAAAAATCTGACATAAATCCTTGAGAATGAACAAAAAACCGTTATTACGATTTCTTTATCCAAATTTTTCACGCAAAAATCAAATAGTTCAACGACTTTGTCTAAAATTCTGACAAAAATCCGTAAAAACAAACCAACATAATCGTTCCCACAGTTTCTCTCTAACTTTTTACTTCAAAAGTCTAAAAGTTCAATAACTTTATTTGAAATTTTGACATAAATCCATGGACACGGACAAATAATATGCTCCCACAGTTTCTCTATATAATTTTTTACCGCAAAAATTCAAAAGTTACACTTCATCTCCAAAAACGCAATTTGGATTCGAAACGCCAAATGCTAAAAGTTATTCCAAATTACATTTTTTTTCTTATTTTTTTTTATTTTTTTTTTCACTCCAAACGCTACTTAAATCATATGCCACAACTCTTATGGTTTTATATGACAAGAGAAATAAAAATAACTAAAACTATCGTACTCTATCAATGTAAGACAAAAAAAACAAAAAATTGGTGAATGAGAAGAGAAGAGGAGAGATGAATGTATTTCCAAAATAAAAACAAAAAAAAAAATCTACACATAAAAAAAAAAAATAGAATGAAAATTAAATAGGCATGTCATGTAAGATCAGAGTGAAGGAGTGGAAAAGAAAAAACATTTCTATATATATTTGGTAGCAATAAAAGAACACAAACAAGAAAGTCCCCCTACGCAGGTCTCCAAAAAGACTAAAGCTAAATCAGCTTGGAATAAAGTTTGCATGAACCCCTCTGAAGGGAATTTTTTAGAATAAAATAAGAAGTAATTTTAGGAATTTTCCATTCAACAAGTTGTCCTATGTCAGATTATCTAAATATTTCTTTAAAATAGAGAAAGCTCTAAATCTCTTTACATTTGGAGTCACTGCAAAAACTCTCTAAAATAGAAAATGAGTAAACGTCCTGATTTGCGCCTAACTTTCAATCATATCTTTCTATTTTAGAGACACTGGCGCAAAGACCTCGCACAAACATGGAGGGATCATAAGCCACGAGAATGAAGAACAATCCAACATTAAAGACTAATTTTTAAAAAAAACAAACAAACAAACACGCGCATTTCAAATTCTATGCAAATCAATGGCATAGATTAACAATTCATACCTCCAAAACCTTTCAAAGGCTTCCTTAACCAAATACACTAGTTATATTTGGGGCTAATATTCAATGAGCAATCAAAAAATAAAGTGAATACAAATTGAAGCCCTTTTCCATATAAGAATCGAGTCTTTACAGTAAATGGTGCCTATTATAGTTCTCTCTCTTATATTTTAGTTGTATTGTCTTGTACCTATAGCAATATTGTACACTGAAAGGAGTGTCATTTAGAGCATAAGTAAAGAATTGTGAACTAGACTAGAACACTTTTCCCAGTAAAATCATATGGATGAATAAAAATTGGAAACAATACCTCAACCAAGGAGCTTCAGTAAAACCTTGGCTAATTGCACTCCCAAACCAGGCATCCCTGCAAAACCTGCCTTTCATCTGCCAAGTTTACACCATAATGACACTACCTATCATCAGGTGGCAAAGTAGGACTCTTGGAACAGATACTCATCTTGTGAAGTTCCTTCATCCTAATTGCTGGGTTGCATAAGCCTGGAAATTTTCACCAATCTCCAATTAGAATATATATATATATATATGGCCTGACAAGATTAGTAGCAGTGAATTATATATGTTTGTTTTATTTATCAAAAAAAAAAAAAGAAAAGAAAATAATAGCAGTGAATTTTCCCCAAGAAGTATATTTTGCAGTTTTTAGCATAAAAGTACTTGATAGGTTGGCTCCCGACCGATCAGATATACTCGATCGACTGCACATGTGGTTCGACCCGATTGATCGATATAAGCCTTGGTTGGGTCCGAACGACTCAGGCCTCGAACGACCATTCCACATATGACAAATTAGCTTATGTCATTGTCACATGTGTAACTATTTCCTGAGATATTCCTTGATACTCGTCTGTAGAAGTTCTGCCTGCCTCTTAACGGTTTTAATAACTAATTGAGAAGAATCAGTATTGGGATCTATAATACAGGCAGCATAATTTGATTGGGTAAAAGGCATAATCCGGTGTGGCTCATATGCATCCTATTTATATAAATTCCACTCCTTTCTATATATACCATCTTCTCCGATGTCCAGTTATACACAACTCTTGTCTTACTAAAACTCTACCAAAATATTTTCTCAGCTCTCTTGTTAACTTAAGTATCAGAAACTCGTTGGCAAGCGCTACACGGTGTATTAGACAACTTTTTAGACTCGGCTTGAATCTCTAGGAGGATATCTATCAATTGGCACCGTTTGTGAGAATCGAACGAGTCAGAGCCCGTGGGTTATGAGCCCGTCATTCCTAGTCCCTTAGTCCTCAATTAAGGGCTCTGATGATACCATAACTGTCCCACATCGAAAAGCAGTCAAGGACTAAAATACCTTAGAAGCGCCTCTACTTCTCCCCCTGGCACGATACATTTTAAAGTTGTATGGGCACTGAATTCAGTCAAAATTATAGGGTTAAGCGTGCTCCAGTGGAAACAGTACTAGGATGTGTGACCCCCTCAAAGTAACTAACCAAACTCAAAGTAGACAATATCTACCAGGAGGGCCTATGGTGTGTAAACGAAAATGGAACAACGTTAGTACTTGTGTGTTGCTTGTTTGGACAAGGACGTACTCGGCCTTTGTTTGCCAGTGAAATTAATATTATTTCTTTAGGGTAAAATTACAAGAAGTTTGTCAATCTATAGTTTTGTATTAAACAAAAATAAAGACATTATCAGAATATTTATATAATGTATCTCCTTTACCATTTCCTAAACATGTAAAATGTTCAAAATGGATTTAATAACCAATTCTTAATTACGTATCAGGGTCTACAATTTCAGTATCATCTCACCATAAAAATGTTTTTAAATTCTTTAAAAATTTTACTATTAAATCAGCTTGATATATATTATTAGGCTAATTTCGTAATAGCTTAACATTTGGAGATAACTAATAAATTAATATGGAACTAGAGCTCTGGTTGCAAGAAGTCCTAAATTCAAGTCTTGTTATCATGTTTGTTCTCCCATTTATTATTTATTGTGCACTATGTTACATTTCGGTTGTGCAAATGTTACTTTGATTTGTCTTTCTTTACTCCACATGCAAAATGGGATTGCGAGTGAGTAGTAATGTTAACTTGACATATACTGTTGCACTTATTTTCTAATAACTTAAAGTTTTGAGATAATTAGCAAGTTAACATTTACATGTTTAACGTAGGGAGAGAAAAGTATGTTTACTTAAACATAAAAATATTTCCAGCTTCGAGGCTAGTGATTGAATTCAATTCTAAACAGTAACACGGGGATACAATAAAAGGTTGGTGGTTGTAACAAGACTGGAAATTTCATCAGCCCCAAAAGTCACACTTCACAGCAGCATGTTCAATACTAAAAAATTATATATAATACTACTATGAGATTGGGATAAAAGTGAAGCTATTTTCAGCTTAAAATTATGGGACCACTTTTTTCATGGGAATATCATTTAATTCTATTCCCAGTTTGGACACACAAATCCCAACAATGGACAATGCTATATCAACCAGATCCCACTAAATGAGAGATATGCCATTCAGGGCAATATTAATTAGTATGGGTTGGGAAAAACTTGACACAAAATTGAACAAGCTTAAATAGTATTAAAAAAAATAAAAACTACTAAAAGAATTTAGCCAATGAATAATTCCACGGATTTCTTATCCCTCTAATCCAATCCAACAGACAAACTCAGCCACAAGCAGATAGAAACCAGGACACCTTCCTACATGTTTTGCACCAACCATTGGCAGGGGGCCGCAGAGGGTGTATGAGGTACAGACCTAACAATGAGACATCAAGACTTACTGTATTGGAATCGCCTTTTTATTCCATGTCTTGTTTTGTTTTAGGGCATAGTGTGAGTTATCCAAGAACTCCTTGTTTGTTGGATTGCCCAAGTTGAGTCATAGAAGATATTGTAATTGCCCGTATAAGTCAAAATTTTTTTAGGTCGATGAATGATTATTGAAGATATTGAATATGATTTGCAGCTTGTGAGCTTGTTTTCCCTTTTTTGTTCTTCTTCTCCTGGTTTATTCTTCTAAGTTTGTTTTTTCCTTCTATACTAAATTCCTCTTTTTTGTTTCACATCAAATTGGTATCAGAGCCGAAAATCCTAACTTTGAAAACCTTGGTCACTGTTCAAAGTCCATTCTAACCCATTTGAACACTTGTCACTGCCAAAGGACTGTCCATCCTCTTCGCAACACCTCCAGTGGACATCCAAAGCTTCATCCACACTTCTAGAGGTTTTCATCAATCACAAACGATAATCACCAATGCCTTCAGCTTCAAAGAACTGGGCGACCATCGCCGACAAAACTCAAAAGATCAATCGGTGTCTCTGCCAAGCCTAGATGGCTCTACCTCCACTTGCCAGCGAACCCAACATTAGCCATTAGAAGCAGTGCCAAGTGCTGACAACCCTCATATTCTGAGCTGAGAAGTCCTAGACCCAGTCATGTGCCGCCATAGCTTGGCATGTGAGATCTACCCTTAGGGACCGTCCTCAGCATATGTGTGCACATAGAACCACCAATTGTCATCGACCTCCTTTAGCAATCGCCTTTTCAGCACTTTTCCAACTACCACCTTAGCTCCAACGATGTTCCGGTGACCTCCAACGATCATTTCCATCAAGGGCCCCAACAAGAATTAATTTGTTTTACTGCCTAAAAATAAATAAATAAATTTTGTTCGTTCCTTTAGGGGGGAAATGAAGAAGAAGAAGAAGAAGAAAGGGCTAAGTGGAACCTGCTGCAGATCCCAAGTCTCTAAAGGAGCAAAAAAATTAAAGTTTTAAAACATGAAGGTCTCTGTTGTCTGTGAGTTCCTGCCTTTCCGTGGGGGTACTGCACCAAAGCCAACTATGGAAGACCTTATAAAATTGTGAAACGGTACATACAAGGTTATTGTGAGAACTGAAGAGGATCCTGAGGAAATTGATGAAGATACCAGTTTCAAATGACCCCTTGTCCATGTCTATGAGCGTAAGAAAAACTGCTCAATTTCAATGATGGATGGCAAGAGCACTTGGATTTACTCAACAGAGTTGATTTTCTTTCTACTCCAAGGGCTAATGGGGACATTTCTGTAGGTCATTAAACAAAATGTTTCCCCTTGAATAAAGCTTATTAATCTCTCTAAGATGGTCTTCCCTAGGGTATGACTTTTGATTATATTTTATGTTTTCTATTTAAAGAGATGCATATATTAGTAGTAGATGCTATGATGATAAATATGAATACGAATTAATAGTTCATGGGCTGGTTTTCTCCCTCCCTCCCTCTTGTTTTCTCTCTCCAAACTATCTCATAGGTTTTTCTCACTCTGAGCTGCTTCTCTTTCCTTGGCTTATATCTCTCTTCTCCTTAGTTTATCTTCTTCTGTGTGATTGTCCTGCATCAGCCTTTAGTATCAAACCTTGGGTCAGTCAAGACTTCATACCCCGCAGCAAGCAGGAAAAAAGATAAATAAGCCAAGAAGAGGGAAGAAGTTCAGAGAGAGAGATACCAATAGGGGAGAAAGCTACTAGTCTTCCCTAGGGTATTAGATGATGTTTCCTTACCTATGTTATCATTTATGGGTAAGACATCGGAACGAGGGGGTCCAAGCACTAATTTCCTGGTCAAGGATGACGCTTGGTTAAAAGATGGCCACTTATTTCTGATCGATCCACTTGGACTTAGTGACCATTTCATAGTGCTTGGACCCCCTTTAGTATCAAACCTCGGGTCAGTCAAGACTTCATACCTCGCAGCAAGCAGGAAAAAAGAGAAATAAGTCAAGAAGAGGGAAGAAGTTCAGAGAGAGAAATAGCAATAGGGAGAAAGCTACTAGTCTTCCTTAGGGTACTAGATGATGTTTCCTTACCCGTGTTATCATTTATGGGTAAGACATTGGAACAAGGGGGTCAAAGCACTAATTTCCTGCTCAAGGATGACGCTTGGTTAAAAGATGGGCACTTATTTCCGATCAATCCACTTGGACTTGGTGACCATTTCATAGTCCCAAACTAAGGTGTAAGGATGATCTAGAGTAGTGATGCCCCTAAGCATGATTTGGGGCACCTGTGCAAACCCAGCTCTTTTGATTCCTAAGAAGGATGTGACTTGAAGGACGTGCGTTGATAGCCATCAATAAAATTACCATCACGTATCGTTTCCCCATACCAAGACTTGATGATATGTTAGATATAATGGCAAGCACCTCTGCGTTTTCTACAATATTTAAAAAGTTGGTACCATTAGCTTAAGATTCGCCTAAATGATCAATAGAAAACCGCCTACAAAATGAAGGATGATCTTTACGAGTGGATAGTCATTCAAGGGGAATGTTTCTATTTAATAACCTAGGGAGATGTCCCCATCATCTCTCTTGGACAAACAAAAACCTCAATTCCATCAAATGGAACCAAATGCTCTTGTCATCCATCTATATAACAATTAAGATCATTGATTTGACATTTGTATATTTTCAATTGTTAGATTTATTCAATGATCAGGATTACTTCTTTCTCTCTCCACTCTAGTTGTTTTTTTAGCCACTTTACATGAAAACATAATTCCTCACTCTTCCCATGCATTTTTTAATATGTTTATATATAGACGTTTTTAAATTAATATTTTAAAAAATATAATAATATTTGTAATAAATAATAAAATTGTACTCATTTATTAAACTATTAGACAAAGTCAAGTAAATTTTTTTATTTTAAAAAAAATTATATCTAAACTTTAATTTTTTTAGAAAATTATTAAAAAATAAACATTTAAATTAAACTTTAAATTTTAATGTATTTTAAACATTTATATAACGAGAAAGCTTAAAACTTTGACTTTAAGATATTTTTAACCGTTGGATTTGTTCAATGGCCAGGACTTTTTCTTTTTCTCTCTTTTTGGTTGTTCTTTAGGTCCTTTTATATGAAAACATGCTCTCTCACTCGTCCCATATTTTTTTGGAATACTTTTTATATAAAAGTTTTTAAATTAATATTTTAAAAAATAAAATAATATTTCTAATAAATAATAAAATTTTATACCTTTATTAAACATTGTATGGATAACTTAATATCTTTTGATTAGTTATTTTTATTTTTATAGGTTGTTTTTATAGTTTTTCATATAGGTTTGCTTTATAAATTTAAATTTAACCTATTTGTACGTCAAATTATATTTTTGTGCCGTTAGGCACGGGCAATTACTAGTCATTGAATATGATGGATTGTTGGTGGTCGATGAAATCTCTAGATGTGTGGATGAAAATTTCGATGTCCACTGGAGCTATTAAAAAGAGGTTGGACAATCATTTGACAATGACAAGTGTTAGAATGGCCTGGATTGGACCATTGAACAATGACGAAGTTTTACTCCAATTAGGAATTCCTTAGGATCTTTCCTAGAATGGTCTTTTATTCTCGTGTCCCCACATACTAGTGTATTTATGACCACCAAAACATTTGTACAATACTTACATGATTTACATCCTAAGATCAATCGACAACTAGGTGCTTAACAAACTTCATACCGATACACATCAAAGGCATGTTAAATTTAACGTTATGGATTATGCAATTGTTCAAATTAGATGGTAACAGCATCAATTTGGCACCACTTCCAAATTGTAGCCTCATAGTGTAGGTAGGACCTTTTAAAATCTTAAAGTGAGTTGGTCCAAATGCATATGTCATTGATATTCCCCTTGCGTTTAGTTTTAGCACTACCTTTAATATTGAGGACTTGGTTGCTTATAAAGGCCAATACACTTCCCTAGATGATCCTTTCGTTCCCCTTTTTGATGATCTTGAAATCGACCCGCCTTTTCCTTATACTCCATCACCTACCCAGCCGATGCATGTAGACAAAATTAATGCCATTTTTTTCAAGTGAACAGGTTGTATTCACAAAGAATGGGACAGTTTAGCGGTACTTGGTTTGTTGGTTTAGCTAACCATATTTTGGCTCCTCATGGATTCCCAGAAATACCCTTCAACAGTTTGATCCCTATTTGTTGGAGTTCTATCAAAATCAATAGTATCTCTTCTAGCCTGATACGAGTTCTTCCACCCCATAAGAGATAGTGGGGGCACTGCTTTCAAACCACCCATCATGCACATGCACTAGCATCGCAAGAAAGTTGCACCAGCACTTAGCTTGTGGTTGGATGATTGACTGCCAGAGAACATGTTTGCCATTCGGCATGGACAAGTTTCTTTCTACACAGGGAGAATTGATGAGACATCGGGATTTATTGTATTAGGAATAGCCTTTTTATTTTATGTCTTGTTTTGGTTTAGGCAAATTGTGAGTTATCTAAGGGGTCTTGTTTGTTAGACTGCCAAGGTGACTACTAGTCTATCTTGTGATTGCCTATATAATCCAGAATTGTTTTGATGTATGGATGATTATTAAAAATATTGACTATGATTTGCATCTTGTGAAGCTTGTTTTCCCCCTTGTTTCTTTCCTCTATACTAAATTCCTCTTCTATGTTTCATATCACCAACCTACAGCTTTATTTACATGAAGATATTGCCATCAAACTCAAAACTGTTTTTACAATTGCATTAAGTAATGACCCCTAAACTATAAAGGGTAAATTATATATACCTACCCTCAATGTTTGAGTAATTACACTTACCACCCCTCAACATTTAAAAATTACACTTATGACCCTTATTGAAATGTTATTAAAATTGACCCCCTTCTGTTAAATCAACTGCTAAAACTCAACAGAAAATGTCAAAATAGCCAAAAATTTAGGTGTTTTTTCTATTTTACCCCTCTATCTCTCACATATTTTTTAGTTTTCTTTACAAAAATTTTTAAAATAAGTAAAAAACAAGTAGAAACAAAAAAAAATAGCTATTTTTTATATATAAAAAAAAAACTAATAAAGATGTGAGAGAGAGTGGTAAATTAAGAAAAACACCTAAAATTTCAGTTATTTTGACATTTTAGTTAAATTTTAACGATTGATTCAATGAAAAAGGGTTAATGTTAACAACATTTTAAAATAAAAGAGGTAAGTGCAATTTTTAAATGTTGGGGAATGGTAAGTGTAATTACCCACAAGTTGAGAAGAGATAGGTGTAATTTACCCAATTAAAAAATGTTTAAGTGAATTGAGAAAGTGTCAATACAACGGTTTTTGGTCACATGTTTAAGACGGGAAAAGAAGGCTTGCTAACATGGGAAGGCAATCTCAAATTGTAAGGAATGGAATGGCAACTATCAACTTTGTGATACTGCAACTGCCATTCTTCCTTTATTTTGAATATTCATGCTTCTTAAATGATGTCAATTGAACAAAAAGGAAATCAATTTCTTAAAAGAAACTACTCATTTGGCATAAAAATAGCTAGCTCCATTTACAAGATACCATGCAATAGCAGGTTGCTTCAGCAAGTGGTTCTACTTCTACCTGAACATTTTGGGATATCCCAAACTGCAATAGAAGTTGGTGTGCACCGAGGATCGCAGATTGCTCGGTTATCTTCATGATGGACATTCATAGCAAGCATCCACGATCCGATTGTGACATCTTCATTGCTAAACATTCTCAAACTGAAAAAAAAAAAATGGATGCAACTAGTGAATGAAAAAATAACCATATAAAATAAGAAATAAACTGGAAGAAATCCCCCACAAAACTGTTAAAGACAAGGGAGTAGAAACATGAAAATCTACGGAAGGTAAACACATGAGATAATATATAACATGACCAAGCAATATTTTAGTGAATGAATAAGATTATAAACCTTTTTCTAGGTTTAATCTCCCTCTTTGATTTCTTAGAAGATTTCAGCATATATGAATTAAAAGTGAAAGAACTATAAGCATGATGGTAACAAAGGCGGTGGGCAATAAAGGTACTCCTTTTAACTGTAAAAAGAAACAGTGAAACCATAAAAGTTTTAAGGGTCAACGAAATGACAGAATTGGGTGAGGCCAAAGTTCCCTGTAGTGGGGAAAAGAGGGAAAAAAGAAAAAACTGGTTCTTCTAGTGGATTTACAGAGTACTTAAATGGACTCCATTAAATCAGATGTAATTTCCCCACAGCTTATGGTTCACATGTAAATCAAGAGGTAAGCAACCTATCTTGATCCAAGAAAGGGTCGCCACATTAGAAAATATCATCTCATTCCAGAATGCATGTATGTTTGGTAATGTCTTCGACTTAACAATTTAAGATAGTTTTCCCCTGCGCAGAATTTCTCCTATGCACACAGGCATAATGAGTTATAAGCCTCCTCCTTGAATCCAAATCAAAAGAAGACAAAGCATTTGCTCAAAGCTTAAATAGTATTAATTCAACATGTTTTCAACTCTTCCACTGAATGTCCTTTAGAATTCAACTAAGGAATCCTGAAACCCAAATTCCGAAGATCAAAAGGACATCTGAAATTGAAAATGAGGGACATTTGGCAAGTGATATACATACAATCACCATGAACCGGAATAATAATAATAATAATAAATACTTTGCATAAAAAAAATAACAATTTTTTTAATATAAAAAACATAAAAGAAACAATCAATGAAAATGCGATAGCATAACTAACCAGAAGAAAGTCAAACAAACATAAAAGAGCCCCACTAAAGCAATCATCAGAAATAAACTCTATATAACGATCGACAGACCTGTTATTTCTAGCAAATGCCAAAGATGCTACTACCTCTGCCGATAGAACATAGATAGGACCATAAGCATGAAGGAAGTACTCATTACCAATCAAATGTCCTGATTTCTCGTACCTGGGAATTTATGCAAAAAGTGAAGATAGTTAGGTATGTTTCACAAAATACATAGAAGATTGAATCAACAAAAAGCTCAGAAATATATTTAAAAAAAAAAAAAAAAGAGAAAACGGGAAAAAACTGTCCCATATACCACTTCAGTTTAGGGTCAGTGATCACAGGTCCTTTTTTCATGCACCCTATGTAAGTAAGTGAATTGCTTCTCTCTCTAGCCAGAAGAGTTGCAAGTCGATCTGTCAGATTGTCAAAAGTGACATTAGTTTGTGAAGTAACACCTACAGTAAAGAAAGTAGTAAGGATTCTACATACCTGGACGCAAATAAATGTCATCGTCAGCTTTAACATAATAATCTGCGTCAAACAGTTCAAAGGCTGCCTTGAAAAATGTCAACCTATAAGCAGAGTGTGAAGCACTACCATGTAAGTCATCGATTACACACCACGGTAAAGTTAATCCAGAAGATCAGGTCTTACGTTTTGTACGGAAGTTTAAGATATTCTTCTTCAACATCTATAAGCATGAAATCTTTGTACTGATCAATCTCTTTCTCAAGCTCCGTCATCTTCTTTGAATCTTTTGATCGCCCAATTACAAACCTAAAGGCTAAACCAGTAGCTTGCTCCAACCTACAAAGGCAATGATGTTGAATGAATATGTAAAACCTTCATGGACACATTGTAAGGGGTAACTGATCATTCCCCGGCAAGAAAAAAGCAACAAAAGAACAAAGAAGCTACTTCGACAACAATTTCCACATGCATTGAAGCGTAGTTACACTGTAGACCTTTCAAAGAAAGGGTGGCAACATATTCCTGAAAGTCCACCTTACAAGTAGTGATTGAAATGAGACACATTATGACTGTGTTTGCAATAAGGATTTTATATTTCCTTCTCCTTTTTCCTTCTTTATTTCTTTCTATTTTTCCTTCCCTTTTCTTTCCCCTTGCCAAATTCTCAATACAAACACAGCCTTTAGCAACCAATGGTAATATACAACAAAACGAGGACAGCAGAATTCAAGCTAAGGTTTCCAGAACCCCAACTAGTGTTCACCAACAAAGTTAGCTGGCATATTCACCCACTTGAGCTCATTTTCCCAATTTCACAGCATATAAGACACTTGAACAAGTGTAGTAGATGGCTGGCAAATAAGTTCAATCAACAGTTTTCTTATATACAAAAAAAGAAAAGGAATATCACATTAACTAGTCTCGTTTTATAGCATTGATCTACAGAGAGTGTAACTAAACCACAAAACAAAAATAAATAAATAAATTAACTGCAAAATCATAAAGAGTAAAAGAGCTACTTCATTGCAATCAACACTAATTAGGCATCTTCCAAGTTCAAAGAAAAGATTAGAAGCAAACTAGTAAAAGTCCACCCCAACTATAGATTGTTAGATATTGCCCTCGACAACACGCATTCAACCACTATTTGAGTTGTTGAGTTACTTTTCCCCCACTTCTGAACTTTCCAGCTCATAACAAGCTAAACCAAAATCGCATACCGGCAAAAGAAAACAAAAAAGCTTTAATTTATAGTTCTATTGCATCAAAAATTATAGAAGACCAACAATAGGTAGTCCCATTTCATTAACCCATTAACAGTGCTGAATTATACAAGGTAATTAAATGACAAAACAGTCCCAATGCTAAATCAAAATTTCTATACCTAAGTAGACCATCGGGATCGGAGGGGAACCAGGTACTCCTCAGAGCGGCCCGGCGATCAGCAGAAGAGAAGCCGGTCTGAATTCCAACAAAGCCGAGGCGCTTGGGGCGATCGGCGACACCGCTTGCGTCACCGCCGAGTCGTCGAGCGTTGGGCAAAGAATAGAATGTCCGGAACGTGTCCTCGGTGCGGCCGCAACGGACGATAGGGAGGGGCTTGGGGCGGAGGACAGCGAGGAGAGAGAAGACTATGCCGGCGACGCCCACGAAGAGGCAGAAGGCGGAGAGGGCGAGGATGGGAGAAGGAAAGCGGGGTTGATGTTGGGGAAAGAGGGGCTTCTTGGTCTTCTCATGCTTGGAGTAATTATCGGAGGAGGGGACTGGGACTGGGAGAGCACGTGGCATTTTCTTGTAAATTCTTATTCGTGGCAATGGGTGACAAAGAATTGGTGATCCAACGACACGGCGACAGCGGAGACGCTATCGTCGATGGCGTCGGCGGTGATCATAGAGGAGGGCGGCTCCCTATGTTTTTGGATCTGAGTTAAAAGAGGGAGCACCTCACTTCTCTGAGACTGAAAAACTGAGAAATTATTTCCGAGACCGGATGGTTTGAAAAGCCCATCCCCATCTCCATCTCTGTTTTGCGGTGTAGCCTTTTGCCTTAAAGCCTTTTGCCATTTCACGGGCTCCAATTTTAGACAAAGTTTGTTAACTTGAGCTACTAGATTTTAGTTTGTTGTCATTTTTCTTAAATAATTATATTTACTTTTTTTATATTTTAATTTTTTTAAATATTTAATAGTAAAAATATTAAATTAATAAAAAGTTAACGATTAAAAAATTAATTTTTTTCTTTCTTAAATATAAAAAAAATTAATTTTTTAGTAACAAATTATTAACAAATTAAAAAAAATTAACTTTTTAACTTTGCAAACCAAACCTTACCCTAATTAATGTATATTGTATCCGATTTACTTAATAAGGAATTTCTTTTGTTATCCTTTCAAGAGACATAATCTTACGGATTGAGTTGTTCTACTAAAAGTATATACCATTAGTGGTCACCAGCGCAAGGTACTGAATTATATAATTAAATATTTATATTTTTTTATATATTTTATAAGTCAATAGTAATAGAAGCATTATTACATAAAATATATATGATTAATAGAAATAAATATTTCATGTCTTAATATATTAAAACTTTAAAGACATAAAATTTCCCAAATTCATATATTCAATTTAAGGAACTATCAAATACTTACAAATTATAAGTAATTGTGAATAAAAGAATTAGGATATTTATATGAATACTTGTATGATTTTAGTACATTATATTTTTAATTTGGTTGAGGTTTGAGTTATATATATGTTAGTGTATATATATGTGTGTATATACATATAAATGTATATATATACATAGATATTGAAAAATTGTAAAATTTATGAATTATGCGTGCAAAATTTTGTTAATAGGCATATTATCGAAATTATTACATGCTTATATACGTTGTATTGTTCATTTGATGGGTTGATATGATAATTCAAGAGTTTTGAATTTGAGGTTTAACAAGAAAACCAATCCAAATTTTAACTTTGGATTGTTTTCATTCGAACGTTTGATTTCGTTTGAACTATGTTTAAACATTGATTTCCTTCGAACGGGATTCGAACCCTCAAGTGCTAGGCATATTCAAATGTTGAATTTTAAAAAATATTGTATCACTTTTATCTACAAGCCTTTGCTTGATATGGTTTTCCTCAGAACCATGTATTGGTGTTGCCTTCCAGTATAATTCAAATATGAAGTAGTACTGTAGATACTTCGAGTCATTTTTTCTTTCTTCTTTTATATTTTAAACATTTCTCTTTTTTATTTTTTTTTTCCTCTCTACCTTAAAAGTGATAGCTATTATTATTATTTTCTATTTAAAAAAAATTAAAAAATATAATTTTAGAGAATTTGGTGTGAAAAGTTATTAAATAAAAAATTTATAAATTACACCCGTCTTGACTTTCACTACCCGCCCCCACCTTTTTTTCACCATCACATTATTTCAACATGCTATTTTTCTGAAATTTCAGTCCAGATAATTTTAATTTTTTGTTTAGGAAAATAATATTTTATTAAAAAATAAAGTAGGAAATTTTATTAAAATAATATAAAAATAACAATTTTATAAATAAATTTCATTTTTGTAATTTTTTATTTTAAAATGATACATTACACTTAACTACACAATTCTAATAAAATTTCCAAATAATATATTTTCAATTACAGCAACACCCTTCTTTTTAAACAAAAGGTTGGACTGGGACATACTAACCGACGTTGAAGTCATCCGCGCTCGCAAGCGACTGGAGGTGTGCATTCATCAGTTGATTTCGGTATGAAAATTATAAAAATCGAATAATTAAAAAAAAAAAAAAAAAAAAACAAGAACAAAATCGATTAGTCAATTAGACTAAATTATATCGTTTTTATTACATTCATTTTTATTATATAAACCCATATATTGAAAAATTAAAATGATCAACCAACTAAGAGCTCGTTTAACAATTATTTTATTTTTATTTTTATTTTTTTAAAGATTGAAATTAAGGACTCATTTGACAAAATTATTTTTAATTTTAAAAAAAAAATAAAAACTGCACTCAAAATTTTTAAAAATTATAAAAACATAAAAAAATATATTTTCTCAAGTTTTCATTTTTAATTTTTTTTTCTTTCATAACAACTATCAGTTACAACTATCACTCACTATTAACTACCACTGTTCATATCATCATCCACTCATCTCTAAATATTAACTGTAGCTGCCTCTCACTTATCTATGATTACCGCTGACTGCCGTTATCATCCCTCAACCTTAGTTTGATTACGAAATTATATTTGATGATGGTAAATTTTTTATTTTTATTTTATATAAAAATTTATTAAATATAATTTAATTATTTTAATTTTATTATTGTTAAAAATAATTCAATCATATATTTTACATGTTAATTAAATTGATTAAATTAAATTAGTTAGATTTAATTAGTTAATTAAATTTAATTATTTTAATTATATTTTTATTAATTCAATAAATAAAATAATTTACAATTAAATTATTTTAATAATATTTTTTATTAAAAATATTTTTTTAAAAATATATAATTATATTTAATATAATTTAATTAATAATTAATAACTAACTAAATTAAATTATTATAAAAAATATTTTATTAAAATATTTCTAGTAAATAATAATATTAATTGTATTTAATATATTTTATCTATTGAATTAAATTATTTTTAATAAAAAATAATTAAAACTGATTAAATATAATTAATTTAAGTTAATTAAATAATTAATTTAATTAATATGAAGTATATTTATTAAATTGTTTTTAAAAAAATATAATAAACAATGTTTCATATATTTTATTTTTATTCAATTAAATTATTTTTAACAAATAATATAATTAAAATAATTAAATTCAATTATTTATCAACTATAATATTGACTAACAACTATGCTACCAAACGCACTTTTAAGTTTTTGCTTTTTTTTTCTTATTATGAAAATAAAAAGTAAAAATCAAAAATTAAACACAAAAATCAAAAACTAAACATGAAAATTGAAACTAAAAAATAAAAA
>JAVXUM010000021.1:20042315-20055630 GCA_035590655.1 Pouteria glomerata
CATGCATTATTTATGCTAATAGTATTTATATAAATATTATTGTTGATGTTTATTTTTGGTACGCATGTAAGAAGAATATTGTCCAGTATCCGGGCTTGGGCCATAACCCAAGGGTTTGCCTTTGGCCTTGACCAGTCCCTTAGGACCCCCGGCCGGTTTTGTTCCTCTCCCGTGAGAAAAAACGCATCTTGTTTGAAGAGGGAGAGGAATGCCCTTATTAGATACTTCAGCTCCTGGCTCCTAATCGATACGAGATGATAATACCTCATCAACAATTATTAACAACAAATTCCTATCATCAATTAATGTTAATGACTAACTACTCCTAAAATTTGGTAAAAAGACATAATGTATTATTAGTGTCCCTACAATTTAAATTTTGATGAAAATTCGTACAGCATTAGTATAAATTCCTATCATCAATTAATGTTAATGACTAACTACTCCTAAAATTTTGTGAAAAGATATAATGTATTATTAGTGTACCTACAATTTAAATTTTGATGAAAATTCGTACGGCATTAGTATCTATTAGAAAGGCGAAAAGCCTATGGCTTATGTCATCAAAAAACAACTTGTAATATCACAAGGGTTTCCTCATTGTCTACCTCTCGTTAGCTTTTACTATTCTAAATTTAATATTTTTTTCTTACATAATTTTAGGCAATTGCCACCGTGTAATCTAATTGCTAATATATTTGTTCTAACTACCATAGGTTCCCTTTATATGAATTTCAATTAATAAAGGATCTATCTCATAATAAAAAAAAAATCAAAATGGACAAGATTAATAACAAAAAAAAAAAACCCAGTACGTACCATCTGACAACATACTAGACCATCACTATAGCATCTCAAGAATCTAGCAAATTAAACTGCAATAACGGTAGCATCTGTAACATCTCGGAACTTAATTAGCCTTACTATAGTTTATTTTATTTTAGTGTTAAATTTAATTATAGGCCTTAAATTATTTTAATTTGATTAGAATGACTGATTTGGGCTTAGATTATAGGTTTGGAGCCCCACTAGAAATGTATTTGGACCCAAACCCATACGATTTGAAACCATCTAGGTAACCATAACCTGGATTTGGACACAATTGTTGTCTTCTTGCGCGGGTTTCCTTTGCCGTGTATGCACTTGCATGCCCCAGCAGATCTAAGCATACTCTTGCATGGTTCTTTGATAGGCTGTTCTTATACAATTTCTAAACTTCATTCAGCATTTGTATGAAGTGAAGACCACATTTTTTAATTGACATTGTTTATTTATATCTCTTCGTTTTATTTATCAATTAAGCAATTCATCAAAAAGTGAAATAAACAAATTTTATTGTCAAAAAAAAAAAAAAAAAATCATTCATAGCCCATTCTTCTTCTTAATCTCTCCTTCCAAACTAATATATAAACCGTTCTCTTGATTTTTGAGCTCGTAGGAATTTCGTATCTATAATATTTACATTTTCTAGTCTAAAAAAATCTACAGAGATAGTTAGAGACTAGAACTTGGTTTAATTTGTAGTTAGGGTGAGGAAATTAGGAGTAAATAGTGCACCGTTGGATCTTTGGGTGAAACATTAAGTTGGCTAAATTCTTTCCTTAGTTTCCAATGATTTCTTGCATCCAATTTAAGTTAGGATGATCCACCCACTCCTTCATTGTGTTTGGTTCATGTTAGTTTTGCTTTGTATCTATATGTGTATATATATGCTTATAACTAAGGTGAAGTTACATGCTCTGTTTTTGGTCATATGTATGTATCTTTGGTGAATCATGTTAGTGTAATAGAAACTTGTGATCAGGGGCCAAGTTAGGATTATATAATGTCCTAAACTGCTAGTCAAATCTCAATAAACTAATATATATATATATAAAATTTAAAGCTTTCATAATTAATTCAAACCAAACTAATGCATAAATATAAAAATGTTAACAAATAAACAAGCAAAAGAAACATATATTATTTAAATTGTGTCTTGCGGTCTTTCAAAGAGTAAAACTCATCTATTATCGCATCTGTATTGATACTTTTAGTCAATTCTCTTTCAATGTAGATAACCATAAAATCTGTAAGGTAGTCTCCCTCTATTTTGTTATGACGATCAATTTTAACAATCTTCATAACTAAAAATGCTCGTTCGGTAGTCGTCGTAGTCACAGGAAAAGTTAAAACCAAACGAATCAACCTTGAGTGAAAATCAAACAAATCAACCTTGCAATCGAATAGACATATTCTGAAAATCCAGATGACCAGTGCACCAAACTCATAATATTCCAACTGAGATTTTAGATAATACATCTCTTGTTTAGAAAACTTATCTAGATAAAATTTCCCTACAAGATTGCAAATCTTATCAGTTTGAAATGATTTGAAACTCTAAAGCTGAGCTAAACATAAGTAATTCCACTATCCCCTCGAAAAATCTAGAATTCAACTCTCGTAACTGAAAATCTATAACAGCATTGAATATATCAAAGCGATAATAATGCTCAATTGTGATGTTGTCTCTTTATTGACAAGAGTGACCTGTAGATCCATATAACAAGCACCCATATCTGGTATATCAATACTGTACTTTGTGTGCACATTATTCACACTCATCAAGAGATTATCAAAACCATCTTGTCTCAAAGTTTGAAGGAGTTCTTTTGTAAGTGAGACAAATCCATAGCATTTACGACATCTAGAGATTTATATTGTAAGGCTCGACAAAACAAATCAGTGATTCCATGATTGTATGCATCATATACAAAATAAATGTAAACTAAAATGACCTTATTGCAATTAAAGTGCTCGTAACTTCCCCGCATATAGATCTATCATCAAGCATCTCTTGAAGAACTTTAATATTTGAACCAAACATATCTATTAAGATGCAAATAGAATCGAAACAGGAGCTCCACTAAGTTTTTCCAGCTTTCCAATTTGGTTAGCTCCTTTACCAGCCACTTATCATTAGTAGCTATTATTTTTGTAGTTTTAATAGCTTGACCAGATTGTAACTTATAAAGACGTTTTGGAGAAACACTAAGAAGATTGACAATGATAGTCAATTTTGAAAAAAATCCAGGTAGAAGGCTCATATTTAGCAACTGCCACCAATGCTATTTGTAGTCGGTGGGCAAACTAGTGTACATAATATTAATATGGGCAATCTCTAAGGAATTGGGCCGCCTGCAGTCCATTCTATGCATCACGTATATTACTAGCACCATCATACCCTTAATCTTCCATATTTTGAATGTCTAGATTATTACGAGTGAAGACATTACATATCTCTTGCTTAAGCGTTTATACAGTGGTGTCTGTAACACGTACAATTTCAGAAAAGCACTCTTATATAAAACTAAAAACATCAACATATCTTAAAACAATGGTCATTTGTCGTTTATTAGATACATCATTCGCTTCATTAACAAGAGTACAAAATTTAGCATTTCCATGTTTCTTATTAATATTATTTCTAGCTTTGTTACCATAAATATGCAAAATATCCTTTTGAATCATTGGTGAGATATAAATTGCACTTTTTGAAGCCTTATCTAGGATAACTTCACAAATATTAAGAGTCATTTTTCCCATAACCTTTATTATTTCCAAAAAAATTCTCACGATTTTTTAAATTAAAAGATTTATCATGATCTCTTAAAAGACATGATTGAGAAGTAAGACACCAAATATTCTTAATCGTTGCTATAAGCCATAACTTATTCTTCTAAATTTCTTCTGCATTTTGTGCATTCATTACTTTGTCAATATGCCGAACTATATTTTTTAAATGCTTAACTAATTTCACAGCATTATTATGTGATGAAGTGGGGCCTCCTATATGTAGCAAAAAGGCATATCTCTTTCCTTTATTAACCTTCTTCTTATTTTTAAAAACTTTAAGAGTCAATGTGGGATAGCTTATCATCTTCTTTTCAAAAGGAAAGCACAAAAAACGAAAGACTGCATCTTTTGAAGGGGAATACTTTAACCAAGGAAATTAGTCAAACCAAGAGTATTGAAATCGATGTTATTAAGTTCTAAACTTGGACCGTGGAAACTTCGAAAATTTAGGATGATATGGTCCCATTTTAATATACACTCTTCTAATCGCATCACGTTTATTTACTAGTAGTTGCATTATTGGAGTACGTAAAACCCAAATCTCCTTTAAAAGAAGAAGCATCTAATTCAAGTTATTGAATATTAGGAGGAGGTTGCTCATCGGAAAGTCAAATATCAATAATGGACAAAAAAACTGCATTAATGGACAAAAAAGGTTCATGAATGCAAGGAGGAGGTTGCTCGCCGATAAGTAAAGTATTAATACTGGAAGGAGAAGATACATCATATAACGATCCCACATCGGTTGGGGAGGAGAACGAACCATGCCTTATAAGGGTGGGGAAACCTCTCCCTAGTGCAAGGCCTTTTGGGGGGCACCGGATCGCCTTGCCAGAAACAAAATCGTGATGGGTCGGGTGGTTGCGGTCCCCGGGTGCTGTGTGCGCACAACCGTCCACGTGAGAAGTGGATCCCGAAAGCGGACAATATCGTGCTAGCGGTATTGAGTCCCGGGCTGCTACAGTGGTATCAGAGCCGGTGCCGAATCGGTGTGCCAGCGAGGACGCTGGGCCCTAAAGGGGGTGGATTGTAACGATCCCACATCAGTTGGGGAGGAGAACGAACCACGCCTTACAAGGGTGGAGAAACCTCTCCCTAGTGCGAGGCCTTTTGGGGGGCGCCGGGTCGCCTTGCCAGAAACAAAACTGTGACGGGTCGGGTGGCTGCTGTCTCCGGGTGCTGTGTGCGCACAGCCGTCCACGTGAGAAGTGGATCCCGAAAGCGGACAATATCGTGCTAGCAGTATTGGGTCTCGGACTGCTACACATCACTTCTTGATATCTCAGCCCTTAGTTTGAAGAATGAAAAAATGATTTTTGGTCTTTGTTTTCTCAATAAGCCATTATGATGCGTAACCTAAAAATAATATCAAACTTAACACAGCATCCAATATATCACAATCATAAATCACATGTGCTTATAATGAACCACATCAATAATAAACCAACAACTTTGTTTAATTGGTTCCTGTAAACTTTGTCAATATGCATTTAAATTATACAGTATTACTTTGTCAATATGCCCGACCCAACCCTAAATTTGTGAGAATTTTGTAAAATAAAAACTATAAGAAATGAATTTGCTTAAACTAATAGAAACCACGTATTTTTTTGAGTTTGGTAATGG
Organism: Pouteria glomerata; assembly: GCA_035590655.1. NCBI lineage: Eukaryota > Viridiplantae > Streptophyta > Magnoliopsida > Ericales > Sapotaceae > Pouteria > Pouteria glomerata. The sequence continues at coordinate 20,047,557 of JAVXUM010000021.1, forward strand.
CTCATCACTAGAATCGGCCTCAAGGTCTTCTTATTTTTTCTTTTTAAAAATCTATTTATTGTGGATGGTTTCCTCATTAACAATATATATCTACAAATAAGCATACCTAGGCACCAAAATAACTAATTAATTAATTTTTTTACATACCAAAATAACTTAACTATATCACAAAATAACCAATCAACCTATGTTACCCAAGCATTCCTTCTCATATGGTTTCTTTAGATTCATAAAACATATTACAAATGTAATTAAATATTTTTAGTATAAAGAAGAGATCATATAGACTAATAGGAATGAGATCATACTTGCAAACAATGATCCAAGGGTTTCAAGCTTGCGATTTTGTGAATATTATCTAAGTTGTCTCACTAGCTTTAATAAAAATCACATTCATGAAAGGAAAAATGCAATCCAACACTACCAATCTATCATAAGATCAAGCATTCAAATGTGAATAAAGCATGTAAAGGAAAAACCTAAATAAAAATTTTAATTTTCAAACACAAAATAAATTAAAACCCTACATTACTTTTTCACCATAAAATTAAAATCGTAGTGGGAATATATTTATCCAATCAAGGAGATTAACGGAGAATTTTTTTATATGAATATTAAAAAGAATAAAAACTAAAATAATACATTTTTCAGCTTTCAATGGTACAGTGAAAGAGTTATTAACTCGCAAACAATGTAGTAATTGATGCACTTGTATAATCTAGAATTTCCCTGTTTTCTTTGCTTCTTCTTGGTTCTATGTTTCATATTGCTAATCCCTCTAAATCCGTATAAACCTTTCAAATTCTAACTTTTTTGCATTTTTTGGGATAGGGACTCATCTTTCTTCTTTTGTTTTTTTAAAAACAAAAACCAACCAAAAAGAGCTTCTTCATTGAAAAGAAGCACAAAACTTTTTGAAGGGCCCACATTATAAGATTTTGTTGAAAAAAAAGCACGAAGTTTTTTTAGGGGCACAGGTTAAAAGAAAAAAATTGGATAAAAAAGTTAAAAAAAAAAAAGAATATAAACACTGAAGATAATTTTTAGAATGAGAATAGGTCATAAAGGTTTGGTTGGGATTGGGATATTCAGAGGATCGGCTGGATTGTTTAGGAAATGGCTTGGACTATATTTTTTTTGGTCGCAAATTTACTTACTATTATTTTTTTATTTTTTGGTACACTGGGCTTAAGCCTGCTGCAAACCCCAGTTAAAATCTGCCTCTGTTTGTGATCCTATTAGTTAGTTGTTGAGGATTAGTTGAATTGAACATGATCATGTTGAAGATTTTATGTTATACACTTTCTAGTTAGATTACATGAAATAAATTCGAGGTTTAAGTTGGTTTAGATTCAATTTTGAAATGAGGAGAGAAGGATCATTTGGACAATAATGCTGTGTTCAAGTTCCTCTTTTCTAGTTCTAACCTAAATTGATTCGTGGACTCTTATTGGGCCATGTTGCTCTTTGTTGGTGTTCAATTTATTAATTTGGGGTTGTAGCCTTAGACATTAGTTTATTTATTTAGTTTTATTTTGCTAGACATCTCTTTTGAGTGTTTAACGATGTAATTTCACTTATTAAACTTTGATGCCTGTATAGGTTAAGGCTAGAATTGTATTTTATACTTTAAACATTCGACATGATTGTGTTGGGTTGATTTGAGCTCTATAGGTTCTATATTTTGTTATATTATTGCCTGGTCAATGACCCAAACGGTTTATATTAACTTTTATTAAATGTTTAGTCTTTTACTTTATTATCGTCAGCTCAAATAGTAATGTATGGCTTTGATGGATAAATTTTGGTATGTGATGTTATATGAATGACTGCTATTAGTAGGTTCGTTCCAGGTCACAGAATTTGAGTCGTAACATTTTCTTTTATTTTTCATTGTGAGATATCTTATTTGTGTGCACATAATTTAATTTATATTTTAATTAGTCTAGATTGCATTTAAATTAGTTTTTTTTTCTTTTCATCTCATTTTTTTAACTTTACATATATTGACTTGTGAACGTGAATTTTAATGCTTATAATTCTAGTTTACTTGACACCCACACCCACACAAGTTATCTGGGAGACCTTTATGACAATGACTTTGCCCTAAAAGTCTATCATTCACTACCCCAATTCTTTGAGTTTGAGAGTGTGGCCCTTGTCTTCACCTTAAATATTTTGAGATAGTGTGTGTACCTTGCACATCTTATTGATAAAATGATGACTTTAGGTTTCTTTTTTCCCCTCTATTATTATAAGGCATGACCAAGCGTTGGTATGATGCTAATAGCCCATCCACACACAATTGGAAAAAGTTATAGACTAAGTTTTTTAATTATTTTCCTCTCATTCATGGGAGATTCACCCTTAGGAGTAACATTGAACAATTTTTACAATGCGAGGGTGAGTTTTACCACATGTGTTAGGAGACCTTCACTAATCCCCTACACTTTTACCCTGACCATGGTTTAAAGCTTTGATGTTTCTTATGAATTTTTTACGATACCTTATCTTTCGAGATGTGCCTCGTGTTAGATGATGTTTCCCAAGGATAATTCCTTGATCTCACTCTGAAAGTAGCATGGATTTTCTTTAATGCTTTTCAGGAGCTTTATAGGTTTAAAGAAATATTGGAACCAAAAGCTAACTAGAGTGATTACAAGTGCAATTCCTGTAAGGCTGTTTATTGTCTAAACCTTGTTCTTTACCCATTGGAAGTCTTGTATATAAGAAGTCCATTAAAGTAGTGTGCCCAAGTCTAACACTGCTCACCGAGGACTATTAAGATGAGTTTAAGTCTTTTTGGTCACTTGCACTTCATGATACATACTTAGAGAATTTACCATAGCTGAGGTAGCATATGGAATGAGCCTCTTGTTTCATTTCCACAGTGATGAGTTTTTATTTTTCACAAACTGAGAGTTGGGAGGACGTTCTACCATCGAACATAAAGCTTATACCATCTCAACCATCCCAGCCACCATTGAGAGTCCTTTTACTCAAGTGAGAGCCTTTTGACTCAACTTGAGAGCATGTATGTCATGAGGTTTAGGAAGCATACCATTGAGCTGGTCACTTTTCCACCACTCACTTATACACCTGAGATTAAGAGGAATGCATACCTTTCATCTCTTAACTCAGCCCCACCTGAGAGTCTAATTAAGGGATTAGTGAGTGAGTCCCATGAGAATAGCCATACCTGGGGAAGATAGGAGAAAAAAAAAAAAGATGAAATATGTTGACTTTTTGAGCATCAAACGGCTACTTGAAGGCTTATGTTCACATATGAGCTTTCCATTGGGTGATATCTAAGGTTATTTGAACCCCAATTGGCCATTTTACTCTCTAGGCTTTATGGGTCGAAGGGGGATAGGGCATTCACCAACTTGTTTTGTAAGGCATTCAATGGAGGTGCATGAAGAACTCACTTTTTCATTTTCTTTGTATAAATAGGTTAGATTGTTCTTTTTTTTTTTTTTTTCCTTGCTGATGTAGTTTTTCTATTCTTATTTATTTCTTTTTTTTTTATAATTTTATTTACTAAATTTTTTCCTTATATAGATTCTTTTATTTTTTATTTCTTTGGTTTGTAATTTCTTCTTGTATAGTTCTCTCTCTCTCTCACGCACACAAATAAACAAGAAACCTTGGGGTAATATCTAAGTTAAGATTATTTGAGTAATGCTTTAGGTGATTTTGAATAACCATTGACGCTTGGGGATTCTTAAGACGATTTGTTAAAAATTATCCACAAGCCGTCTGCCCAAATTTTATTGTTGAGCTTGTTTCCATGGTCAAATTTCTTTGTTGGTGATAATCATATACATAACTAAAATAAAAGTGCTCACAAATATATACATAATTGTATATGTTTTCAATTCAACCTATTTATCACCTTATCACCTTATCTAATTTTGAGATGAATTGTATATATTATATCACTTTTTGTTTTGAAATCATTTTTGCTCGCACATTTTATTATTATTATTATTTTTAAATCTATCTCAAACGAATAACCTTTTTACTTGAAGAGGTAAAGTAATACTAACATTCTCATAATTTACTTATTAATTTGTGAGCTAAATAAAGTATATCATGGATAATATGTAAAATATTAGGAAGAGAAAGTTTTATTAGGTTGGTGTCCCTCTTGATTTTTTTGAATTAGGAGAAGATTGTTGTATAAATTATAAAATTGTCAAATTAAATTAATATTAATGATTTAATTTAATATTTTAAATAATTGATTTGGTTGCAATTTTTAAATTTTTTAAACAGTTGGAGTGTATTTAGAGTGATGATTTGACGAAGGAAAAGAACATGGTAGAGCAAATATAAAAGAAAAAAATAAAAGAAATATAAATCCCGAAATGTATAATTTTATTTGAGTAAATTAAAAAAATAAAAAATATATTTATTAATAAATTAATTTTTTAAATCTCATATGTTTTTATTTCATTTTTCATCACAAATTAAAGATAAAAATTAATTTTTTATTTTTTAATAAATTTTTAATCCAAACACAACTTTAAGCAGACTTTATATCAACTAAATGCGACCTTACCGAATCCCTCATGTAGAGTTTTTATTTTTTGTTTTTAATTAAAAAATAAATTGAAATACAACTGCTTGAGACGGCCGGGTGCATATAGAAAAGGAACCGGCTCCGGGTACGTTTATTTGTTCTGTTGGGTCTGTTTTCACCCCCGAAGGGCCAGAAGCCGGTGAGAAAGCCATGGCCGCAAGCTTGCTTTCGGTGCCTCTAACTGCTTTGAGAGAGAGGTAATTTTATAGATATATTTCAATTCATTCGAGATATAGCCAATAGGACCCAGGCCCTTTGTTTTTAGTACTGTGGTGATTCAATTTTTGCTCCATCAATCAGTACCAATTTGCATCTCCTTGCCGCTTACACACACACGCACGCACGCACGCACGAATGTCTCTTCTTGAAATGATCTCGATGCTCAGAAGAAGAGCACAACCATTAAGAACCCTCCTAAAAAGGTCAGAGCTTGTTCCAAGTAAACATTCCCAAAGCCCTCAAATCCCAATCCAACCCACTCAACATCAATCTAGGATTTCAACACGCCAACCCTTTTCAACCCAATCCTCAAAGTTCCCTGAGTATGAAATGCCCTCTGTAACGTGGGGGGTCGTCCAAGGGCGCAAAGAGAAGCTTGTTTCCCGGGTGATAATTTGTGATTACTTGAAGAGTATAGGCATAGTCCCAGATGAATTGGAGGACCTGGAGTTGCCCTCCACTGTGGAAGTAATGCGTGAACGCGTTGAGTTCTTGCAAAAACTGGGGTTAACAATTGACGATATGAATGAGTACTCCCTGATGCTTGGTTGTAGTGTGCGTAAAAATCTGATCCCTGTGTTGGGATACTTGGAAAAGATTGGGATTCAAAGGTCAAGGCTCGGTGAGTTTGTTAAGAATTATCCCCAAGTCCTGCACGCGAGTGTTGTCGTTGAGCTTGTTCCGGTGGTCAAGTTTCTTCGCGGGCTTGATGTAGAAAAGCAGGATATTGGGTATGTGCTGATGAAGTATCCGGAACTATTAGGGTTTAAGCTGGAAGGAACCATGAGCACATCTGTAGCATATCTAGTTAGTATAGGAGTGAATCCAAGAGATATTGGACCTATGGTCACTCAGTATCCCTATGTTTTGGGAATGAGAGTTGGGACAATGATCAAACCATTAGTTGATTACTTGGTTTCCTTTGGTTTGCCAAAGAAGATACTGGCGAGGATGTTTGAGAAGCGGGCATATATTCTTGGTTATGATCTTGAAGAGACCGTTAAGCCAAATGTGGAGTGCTTGATAAGTTTTGGGATTCGAAGGGAAGCTCTTGCTTCAGTTATTGCACAGTACCCGCCAATTCTTGGTCTTCCTTTGAAAGCTAAAATGTCAACGCAACAATATTTCTTCAATTTAAAGCTCAAGATTGATCCTGATGGGTTTGCTCAAGTCATTGAGCGGATGCCACAGATGGTTAGCCTTAACCAAAATGTGATTATGAAACCCGTTGAGTTCCTTCTTGGACGAGGAATAGCGGCAGAGGATGTAGCAAAGATGCTTGTGAAATGTCCCCAGTTAGTTTCTGTTCAAGTTGGGCTTATGAAAAACAGTTATTACTTTTTCAAGAGTGAGATGGGAAGGCCAGTGAAAGAGCTTGTGGAATTTCCAGAATACTTTACTTACAGCTTGGAATCTAGGATCAAACCCAGGTACCAGAAGTTGCAAAGCAAAGGAATTAGGTGTTCATTGGCTTGGTTCCTCAATTGTAGTGGCCAAAGATTTGAAGAGAGGCTGCAGGCCAATTACATTGAAACGGATAATGCCGGTCCATCATTTTGTATGGGTGGAAAATTAGAGCTACCAGGAAGGGAGGTTTTGTCAGATGAGGAAGATGAGAGCGATGACGAAATACTTTACAGACGCACTGTTTCTCTTTAGTAGGTTTTATGTTGCTAATTTTTGGTATGTTAATGATGATCTGTTGTACTTTTCCTACAAGGACTAGAAATTGATTCTGCAGATTGCTTAAAATGATGATATGAGTAACTGTTTATCTACTTTTTAATAAATTACCATGTGCTTTTCATTTACGGGACTTTCAAATTTATTCAATATTTGAAAAGGCAGGAAACTGTTGTGAATGCCTAAAGGTTTTCGTAAACCTTCATTTGTGAAAGTTTTTTTTTTTACAACTCTAATTACCAATTTGAATTTCTGTTGATGCCATACTATTTTGAGATTGTTTTTAGTTAGTGTACTGGTCAAACGTCAGATCTGTTTGATTTTCATTGACACTTCTTCGTCAAGGAGGCAAGGGTTCAAGGGCGATTTTTGACATTAAACTGAAAGCAAACACAAGAAGGCATGAAAATGATCCAAAGCGTAGACTTATTTATTTCTTCATGTTGGTGTGGTTGTCTATTTGAACCATACTATACATATTTCATGGTAGTCCGGCTTCAAATGATAGAAACTCTCAACATATTGAGGATTGCGTTACACAAGATCATTCAGGCAATCATTGAAGCAGTGTCTGATTCATTAGTTGAAGATCACCAGGCATGAAATCGAATAACATATGAAGATAATATAGTAAGTGAATCCAATCTCTGGTGACTTTAATTGTTACAGTTCCACTGATTTTTACATATGTGCGCGCTTGTGTTGCAATTCCACAACTTTACGAATTTTGAGATTTTGATTTTTGCATGATCATCAACCATTGCTCAACAGCTACTGTTGTAGTGAAACGGTTGCAAGACAATAACGGAACTGCAACAAAAAGGACTGTGAGATGACAACTAAACAACAACAGAAATGGCCGTGGGTAGTCGATTTTGTTGTAATACTTTTTCATTTAGTAATATTGTGTAATAGACTCGTAGAGATCATCAAACTTTTATCTCGCTTGGTTCTTTAGCTTATCATCTTTTGAGTCTCTGAATGTCATTAGGTCCGTTGAATTAGCAAAATCAGTTATCTTTAGAAAGGCAAGTTAGAATACAGTTTTTGTTTTAAAAAAAAAAACCCAAAATTCTCATGGTGTCCTGGGGTAGAGACCTCACCCCTAAGTCATGTAACGAAATCATTCGTTTTTGTCTAGCTATATTTCTTGATTTACTTTCCTGTCTGCCACTCGATTAATTTTTTAGCATTCTTATATGTCATAGTATGCTATGGTTTAATGGGGGGTTTTGATACATTCAATTGTATCGTTTGTGTGATACTGGAACTGAGTTATTTTTTGTTGTCGTTTTTAGAAGTATGAGCTCTCCATCAACTGAATTCGTCCCTTTAAGAAGGGTTGGCATGTATGACCCAATCCTGCACATTTGCATGTGGGAGAGTGCATTAAAAGGCAAAATTTGCCCAAACACGAGTGCTTCTATAATTGTACAAGTGGATGCAAGCTGGAGCACAGCCATTAGCAGAAAGCACAGCCACTAGCAGAAAGCACAGCCACAAGTTCGTGCTGATGAAAAGCTAAATATTCGTGAGGAGGTACGATGTTTAAAGATTTTCGAATCTCATTGAGGAAGTATTTAGTTA
>JAVXUM010000021.1:20190619-20201642 GCA_035590655.1 Pouteria glomerata
TGTTAAATGCCATCTCAACATATTTAAGCAGTTAGAGAAAGGGGCAGCAATTATGATTATGATTATTATTATTTTTTTGGCTCTGCCGGTAAGGACTTCAGTCAATAATGGGAACCATTGTAAAATTGAAGTATCATAATTATTGTGTTAAATTCCAAAGTTTCTTGTATCAAATTATTCATTTCTTAATTAATATTCTTGAAGTTTCACCGGCATCATAGTATGAGACTTGTCAATGTTGTAGACTACAAAGTCTCTCTCTCTCTCTCTCTCATGCACATTCACATACGGGCTTATGCGCATCCATGCACCCATGCACATGCATGCTCTTTCCCTTCAGCCACTCATTAAGTTACTTCCCTTTTTCATGTAGCTTATCCCGTCTGAATTACTTAATACAATGGTGATAACTGACTTCCGACTTTTCTAACCATGTGATATCTCATGGTTCTGTGTTTCCTGTTACTATTTTGATCATTATTCTTTGGATTGGACTCATTGTGGAACATGCTGTTACAGGTTATATCAAAGTTAACAGATGGAAGGGCTTCTCATATACCATATAGGGACTCCAAGCTGACCAGGCTTCTTCAATCGTCTTTAAGTGGTCATGGGCATGTATCGGTAAGCCTTCTCACATATATAAGTTGATATTTAATTTATATATTTTAACACTTTGAACATATGTATGGTGAATGATACAATGTGCATTTGTATCTGTTGTACCTTTATTCTTCTCGAAGAAGCATGGACATGGATGTTTTGTGTGCTGTATTTTTATTCTTCTCTAAGAAGCACTGATATAGATAATATGGGGCATGGATTTGAGTCGGACACTATACAGACACACTGAGCTGACTTTTTTAAGAAAAATCTGGACACGATATGGAAAAAACACAATAACAAATAAATATCAAAAGAAGAACTGTTGTTTCTTTTATTCTATTATATAAAAATACTAACAAGCCATTTTACATTTTCATCATCTTGAAAAGAAGTGTGGACTAGAAGTTTTACTATCCATTTTAGAAAAATTTATTCATTAGTAAATTCAGAAGTTTCTATTTTAGGATTTCTAATTAAAAATATTAGAGGAGGGGTTAATAGATATAAATATGCACTCTTTTTTTTTTTTAATCATTAAATCTGTATTTAATCATATAGCCGACCCCACCTAGTGGGAAAATGCTTAGTTTGGTTTGGTTTATTAAATCTTTATTTAGTTTATTCGAACTAGCAATTTGTTTCATGTTGGTTTAAATGATTGGAATATTTGTTTGGCAAGTGTTTGGCGGTGTCTTCTAAGAAAGAGAATAAAAATAGGATTTTTGTTTATGCGTATCAAGTGATGGTGTCCAGACACATGTGTCTGGCATGGAAATGGCACATTGGCACATTCTCTAGGAGCAGGGTAACCCAGTGGAAAGAGCTTCTCCACTTACGTGATAGGCTTGGGTTAGACTCATATCCATCCCCCAGGTTTCGGCCTCCAATATACTACCTAAATAAATGAATGAAATTGAACATTCTCACAGTTTGTGCTGCATGGATTATTTTAAATGAAGCATTGGGTATTAACAAGAGCCAAAGGATTTTAAGCCTCTGCCTATTCCAAAAAAGTTTTCTTATATATATTTTATAGGTCCCTATCGTTTTTTGGAATTGCAGCTCATTTGCACTGTTACCCCCTCATCAAACAGTACTGAAGAAACACATAATACTTTGAAGTTTGCCCGCCGTGCAAAGCAAATTGAAATCCAAGCGGAGCAAAACAAGGTACTAGCAGATGAGTTTTTGTTGTACTGAAATTGTCTTTGTTGCAGTTGTTGGAACTAAGCCTGGACAATCACAGATAATTGATGAGCAATCACTTATCAAGAAGTATCAAAATGAGATTCGTTCTTTGAAGGAGGAATTAGAACAATTAAAGAGGGGCATTGTTACAGTTCCTCAACTGAGAGATTCTGGAGAAAATGACATTGTCCTCTTAAAACAAAAGGTACACTTCTACTGAGTTGGATTTCTGGCTTTTCTCCTGGCAGCTACGTTTTACTGTCAAATTGTGTAGTTTGGTTATGATTCTTGTATTTTTGGGTGAGAAGTTTGATTGAATAGCTGATCTCACTGCATGTTCTCTCTATTTGGGAAGTTTGTTACTTTACAAAAAGAAAAAATACTTAGTATCATTCACAAAATGTTTACTTTTTCAGTAAAGGTGTAGTTATGTTGGTCGTATAATTCAGTTATGGCAATGTGTAGATATTTAGCATTAGAATAATTCTGTATGATCTATTTTCTTTTTCTGTATAGTTCTACATAATATAAATAGAGGTACATACCCCTTGTAATGAGTGTCCAGTTTCCTTACATTCTCTACATATTAACATGGTATCTGAGCAGAGTTCCTACTCTTTTGTCTTTAGTTTCTTTTCTTCTCTAATTAGGGTTCTTGTGACTTTATTAAGAAACCATAGCTGTTGTGGTTTTTTGAGTGTATCAAGAAACCCTAACTTTCTTTTTACCTTTTCTTCTTGTTTCTATATCAAGAAATCTGAACTCTTGTGATTCTTCTCAGTATCAAGGTCGCTTTGGTTCTTGTGTCATTATCAAGCATTCCAACCACTTTCCACACACACACACACACAGAGAAAAGAAGCTTGTTGCTATTACTCACCCTAGTGCATTTGTTCTGACATTAAACCATCTATCCAATCACCAGTTGAACCAACTCTAATAAACAAAATTGGAAGTTTTGATTTTAGAATTTCTAAATTAAAAGAAATTTAAATCTCTGTTTTTATGGTATTATTTGATTTCAATAGATTTCTTTAAACTTACATTGTATTTCATGTGAATCGAAGTGGTGCATCTAATTGATGGAAATGTGTCTCCTTGAAGTGTTCATGTAGTATCTAATTGATGGATATTAGAATATATTTCATTACTATATATAATTAGCATATTCTAAGGTATTCTACTTTCTTTGTTTAGATTATTTTCGTCTATATATACCATTATACTCTTTCTTATAATTATATTAATAAAACATAAATATATCATTTTACCCTTTTCTCGCCCATTATTATTCTCCTCATCTAACATGGTATCAAAGATCATGACTTTCGATCCTGGATAGATTAGGTCACGTAATTTTGGCATGGGTCAATCTAGCAACCCATCTCCTCAGGTTTCCAATTCTCTGCCCTTGCCAACCTCTTTGACTGTTCATCTTTTTTTTTTTTTAGTCTATGTTGCCGACTCTGTCTCCCCGGCAGATCTGTTAAGCTTCTACCAGCGCTACCACTGCCTCAACCCAACCTTGCATGTTTCTCCTCCAAAAAACCCTTATTCATCGGCTCTCCTTAACCAACTAAAAAAATCCTGCGTGCTTGCACGCCGACCAAGACAAAAGTTTGAACCCGCTGTGAGTTTTTCTTTTCTTCCTTATTTTCATTACTTTCCTGCAAGCCATTACATCACCCACCAAATCACCACTTTACCTAAATACCCAAACTACCCCGCCTTATTTCCATTATATCCCTTGTGAATTGTCTCTAAAAAAAATCAGATTTATTGCCTTTAGTTCTTTATTTCCTGAATTATTTATTTCCTTAATTTCTGAATTTGTTAGTTCCCTATATTTAATCTCTACAACGGTTTCTTATTCTCTGCCGTTATTTCCTTAATTTCACTTTGCTTTCCCAAATTTTCAACTATGTTGGAGACCTAATTGTACCCAACTAGCACTCCAACCTTTTAACGCGTTTTCTTGTGCTTCTAGCCTTTCAACGTGCTTCCATGCGCTGCGCATCCAGACGTCTAAGACTGTTCAACACGCTTTTACGTGCCTCCAACTTTTCAATGTGCTCCCACTTATGTTTTTGTACAGTAATTTTATTCCCTGCTTTTTTTTTTCAATTTGTTATAGTTTTAGACTTCATGTCTATAAAATTGACATCCTTTTTACAGGAAGATCATTTTATTTTCTTTTATTTATGTATTAATTTTTTCATGTTGTTTTTTTCCCCCTAGTGTCATCTTTTGTTGTGTTCACTTGTAATTAAACTCACGGAGAAATATGAGATGTGGATAATACTTGATACTTCTTGTATCTTGACAAAACTATTGGTACACTTTTTGACCCAATTTTTTTGATATTTTGGATGCCTAAAGCTAGAAGATGGTCAAGTGAAGCTGCAATCAAGATTGGAACAGGAAGAAGAAGCTAAAGCTGCCTTGTTGGGTAGAATACAGCGGCTGACAAAGTTAATTTTGGTCTCAACCAAAGATTCACAACCATCAAGATTTCCTAACCGCCCCATTCCAAGAAGAAGACATTCTTTTGGAGAAGAAGAGGTACTGCAATCAAATCATCTCACATTCTTTCTTTACTTCTTCCCCCTGCCCTCGTAAATGCACTAATATAAATTTGCCGAGCATAAATATATTTAAATCAACACAATGAATCTCATTGTATGGTCTTCTATCACATAGCTGGCCTTCATTTCCATCTCTATATTTGCTAAATTTTTATGTAACCTGATTGTAGTTTCCTATGTTAATTGTACAGCTTGCATACCTCCCACACAGAAGGAGAGACTTGTTCTTGGATGATGAAAGCATTGACTCCTATGTTTCACTTGATAGGAAATCTGAAGATGAAGATGATACTTTGAGGGAGGATAAAAAAACCCAAAAGAATGGGTTGCGAAACTGGTTGAAGCTACGAGTATGTTATATATAAATCTTTTGTTATCAATATTACGTGTTTTAGAGTAGATTTGTCACTTACAAATGGTTAAAATTCTAATACATTGATAGGCAATTCTAGTTGTCATAGAATATGATCAATGAGTTCGTAAAATTATTAGATCTGAGAATATACTGCTTGCTTTGTGGATTGGCTATGGTTTTGATGAAAAGGTGTTCCTGCAATTTGTGGAAATCAGAAAACATTTGTGTATATTTGGACTTTGAAAGATTGAGTCTGTAAATTGTATTTACTATTTCCTATGTCCTTTGACAGAAAAAAGCCAATTTGTGGACTCAAAGTCTCATTTAATTGATTGCACTCAATTCAAATAGACTGCGTCTTCAAATCTTACAAGTTGACAAAATATCTGTAAAATGGAGTGGAAAAAATGATGCGAATTAAATTTTAGTACTTTTTGAGAGACAGGAGTTACATTTATCTAGCCTATTTAAATTCTTATTCTACTGCGCGTTTGGTAATCAATCTTCACTTAATTTAGATTTTGGTGTGGTTGCACATGCATGTAATTATTTTCACACTGGTTTGGTGCTTTCTTCTGTGTAACTGAAAAATACTTGGGTTTTTATTTGTTGATTATCAGTAACTTTTTTTTTCTTCTTGCTTTTCAAGTAATTCTATTGCTTTCTCACCAGAAGCGAGATAGTGCCTTGGTAGCTTTGACAAGCACCAGTGATAAATCAAGTGGTGTCAAGTCTATTAGTACACCTTCAACCCCAAAAGCTGCAAGTGTCAATTTTCAGATGGAATCCGGACATTCACGTTCTCTTCTTACAGAAGGCACTCCTGCAGATCTTTTGTCAGAGGCCAGACAGGATGTAGAACTAGAAAGTCCCGAGGACAACTTTTTGGAACAAGAGACTCTGCTGGTATGAAATGAATTCTTGTCACTGTTTGAGTCTATGAAGTACTGAAGCAAATACATGTCATTTCACCTTGGGTTTTAAATAGTGGAGTGCTTGAAAACTTTTCAGTCCTTGTTTATTTGAAGTTCTCAAGTGAACTTCAATGAAATGATTAATTTCTTAATATATTATTCAAAGTTAAAACATTCATAACCAAGCAGCCTTCTTCTCCCCATTCTAAACAAAATTAAGGAGAAGGAAGAGGGAGGGAGGGAGGGACAGAATGTTAAAAGAAAACAGATGAAGATCTTCTACTCATGCACACACACAATCAACATTTTGAAGTGCAGTTGGGCAGTGTACTTTCCCAATTCCTCATCTTTCGTCTGCTATAACGTTGGAACCTTTGGGTTCATTTTTTATTTTTTAGCTCTTGCTTAGGCTTTGCTCATAAAATTTTCAGATTGCCCAATATTATTTCAGTGCGTAATTCTCGTGGTTGTATTCTTAGCTTCACTTGAAGCCTATAATTTTTGCTGTCCTTACTGCAAATTGCAGCCCTCCAATCTTATTGCTTAAAAGTTGAACTATTTAAGAAAACCAGTGTGTCCATGGAATGCATGCTGACAGGCATTTTGTCAGGAGGAATTAACTTTTCTTCTCTACACAGTTTCTGTGGAACTGGTTGAATTTGAATTTGCAAGGAAATATAAATTACAAATTCAATGAATCCTCAATAATTTTAATTTTAATGTTCATTTTAATGTCACTGTCAAATAGTTGACTCATGGTTAGTTGTCTGGAAATTCCTACCAAGTGGAGTTTGTTATTCAAGTTTTGGAAATTGCATCTGTTTTGCTTAGTAAACTCCAAATCTAGTGTCATCATGACGAGCTATGTAACAACTACCATTTAGCTCAAGGAATTAGAGAATTTGAAAGCCTAAATTTGCAGGTTATCTCATATATGATTTGGCAGTTAATATGGTTTCATTTGGTCTATGGATTTGGAGTTACATTCTTATTTGGTGCCAGCCTAGCATGAAGACGATTGATAAAATTGACCTCCTGAGGGAGCAGCAAAAGATTTTGTCTGGAGAGGTGGCACTCCATTCAAGTGCTCTAAAACGGTTGTCTGAGGAGGCTGCAAGGAACCCTAAGAAGGAAAATATTCAAGTAACATTTGATTATTTATCATTGTGTTTTAGCTGCTTTTGATATCCTTAGAAAGTTCAACTCGTGTTCCTCTTCTATTTAAGGTGGATTTAAGAAAGTTGAATGATGAAATCCGAAGGAAGAATGAACAAATAGCTTTGCTGGAGAAGCAAATTGCTGATTCCTTTTTCTCATCTCGGGACAAAATGGATGATGTGGAAGCACCGCAAGTGAGTCAGCTCTTTAGTTGCAATGGTGGTTTGCTTCTTAATTACAGCTTAAGTTGAGAACTAATTATTGTTTCATATTGCTGTCCAAGAGCATTTTTTAATTAGTTCAGTTTGATATTGCAGTCTGTAGCTGAAGTAATGGCACAACTGCATGAGAAGTCATTTGAACTCGAGGTGACGATTTCTATATACCATCTTAACCTGGGAATATTATTGTTCTCACATTTAAGACATCTTTGAAAATTGAAATGAAACGAAATTATTTACCTTTGCTTCTTTACCTTCTAAACTATATCCGCAATAATAATTCTGAGATTTCATTAAAATGATATAGTCAATCCCACAAGATGGATCCATCTAAAATGCTGTCTATGGTGTGTTGGAATCATTTTATTTTGATTGGATGCCTGAATGTTCCTTATTTTTTAGCTGGACCAAATGTCTTGTTTTAGTCGTGTTGGATAGTGTTGCTTTAGCTTTCTGTTGCGATAAGTAGGACGTTATTATTTTAATTCTAATCAAGGAACATGAAGTGAACATTTCTTTAGTCTTATTGTCTACCCTTCATTCTTGAGTTTTAGTGAGAAGCTGCATATAAATTTTTCTTATTCCAGGTAAAAACTGCAGACAATCGTATAATTCAAGAGCAGCTCGACCAAAAGGTATAGACCCATTAGTTAATTCTATAGAACTTCCATTTTTCTGTGATTTTCGTGGTTAAGAATCAGTTGTGAAAAAAAAAAATTTCTGTCAGGTATGTGACTGTGAAGGATTGCAAGAAACAATTGCATCCTTGAAACAACAGCTCTCCAATGCACTGGAGCTGAGAAACGTCAGCCAAATAGTTGGAAATTCACAGCATTACTTAGAAGCAAAAATCCTCCATGGGGAAAATTGTGTGGTCAAAGAAAATAAAATTTTGAATGATTCAAACAAAGGATTGCTTCTACAAGCCCAGGTTTGCTGGAGGGAAATTATGAAATTGTTTGTGCATCATGAGTTGCATGCGGTGATATTAAATATTTTTTGAAAAGCAAATTGAAGGATAGATTGAGAAGTCCTTGTGTTACTCACTGGTGCATTTCAACCCTGTGAAAAGTTGCATGGGCAAATAATTTTGGTGTTTACCAAGTGTTTTATAACTTAAGTTTTGTTGATCTTATATCAATTTTGTGAGTTGCTTGACATGAAATGTGGAATACGAAGTTCGATTTAACAAATCTTTGATGATATCATATATATTAAGTTTGATGTTATCGTGTATAGATGTCTTCTCTCTTCATGTTTCATTGATCTGTAGATTTATCATCAAGCATATATTTAAAATGTATGTCTTAATGATAAATTGTGTAAACTTAAACGAGTACCAATCTAATTTGATGCTTGTGGTATGTTTGTGCTGCATTGATAATGGCATTTTTCTTTAATTTTTTCATATATAGATGGTATATTGTCTATTACTTCAAACTCTTCTATGTGTGTATAAGCAGCACGAAAGTATACCATGGCTTATCATTCCATTTCATTTTACTGCAGCTCTGGTGGTCCAATTTATTGTAATGTGTCGTTATTTGAACAAATGTCCAATAAAGTTTATCTTTGTTGCCATACTAGTATCTCCCTATTTTGGATTTGGTGTTTTATGTTTATGGAAGTGATTTCTATCTTTACCTGAAGACTCTGGATAAAATTTAACCCTTTTCAAGCTTCACAGTACTTGAGCATGCCTTAATACCAATGACATACCAATAATACCTTCCAGGATTACCACAAGGCTGTGTTTGGATCAACGACTTGTCAAGGAAAGGGAAAGGGATAAGAATTCAAAATCACACCTCATGTTTTGTTTGTGACGGAAAATGGAGGGGACAGGTGTGGGATTTTAGAAATTAAAAATAATTAAATTAGAAAATTAATTTATTGATAAATACTTTTTATTTTATTTTATATTTTTAGAATCTATACAAGTGAAATAATGCAATTGGGATTTTATAGTTCCTCTTTTTTTTTTTCCATCCATTTTCCCTTCTTTTTTCTTTTTCCTCATCAATCATTACTCCAAACACACGCTAAGGCTACTCTTATTTAGTTGTTAAAAAAACTTGGCAGGCAAGAAAAGAAAGGAGTAGTTTTATTTTATCCTCTTGTGTTTCGACCAAAAAAAATACAATCCTCATATATAATTTAAAAGTGAACACCTAATCTTCTCAATGTTTGGACTGAAGACTCAAATGGACAATGTTTGTTAAATTTAAATGGCATGTGATGTGCACATGCCCTGGAATTCTTTTTTTTTTTTTTCCACCAAAAAAAGGGTCAATAAATGACAAAATAACTTTAAAGGGTCATTTTGTAATTTTATTTGTATGACTATTACCTTTTTAAAGGTCATTTTGATCATTTAGTGGCCATTCTTTGGAACGAGAGTAATAGAGCATTACATGGCATGTGTATTCTGCATTACATGGACTCGGTGTATTGGTATAGGGTATCAGTAGTTGTCCAAGTGTTGGATCTATCAACTCTCTTGTTCAAGGGTACAGGACGTAGGTAAATATTTAAATATTTAATATAGTCATGTATGTGTTGAGAACCTAACCATATTTTCTCACCACTGACAGAGAAAGGACACCATGAGGTTGAAATTGAAACTCTTGTATGCTTTTATCAATGCAATTGTTGAACCATCCTAATTGTTTTCCAATTCTGGAAAGCTTGACATTTTAGAATATACTACCAATGAACGAAGTTCTATGTGCGAGATCTTTATTATTGACTGATGATCAGCTAGTTGACAGAGATATCAGTTATGCATTTGCATTAGTGAACATATTTTTTCCAACTTCTTGTGTTGACAAAAGGATATGCTTTGTCTGGCTTGAACTAGCATATGATTTGAAGTTATTTAATCTAAACTCATGCCTTTTGTCCTTTTTTTTTTTTGGTCTGTCTCTCAAAAAAAAATAGGAGACTGAAATTGAAGAACTCAAACACAAGTTGGCTGGACTAACTGAGGTGAAAGATCAGCTTGAACTTCGGAACCACAAACTTGCAGAAGAAAGTTCTAACGCAAAAGGATTAGCTTCTGCCGCTGCAGTGGAGCTCAAGGCATTGTCAGAAGAAGTTGCCAAGCTCATGAGCCATAATGAGAAACTTTCTGCTGAGCTGGCAGCACCGAAGAATTCTCCCGCCCAGCGTAGAAGCAGTTCTACCATCAAGAATGGCCGAAGAGAGGCTCATCTCAGACAGCAGGACCAAAGCTCTGATATGAAGAGGGAAATGGCATTGAACCGGGAGAGAGAAGCTTCATACGAGGCTGCTCTGGCTGAGAAGGATCAAAGAGAAGCTGAGTTACAGAGGAAGGTAGAGGAATCCAAACAAAGAGAAGCTTATCTTGAAAATGAGCTTGCAAACATGTGGGTTCTTGTGGCAAAGCTAAAGAAATCTCATGGAACCGAAAGTAAGGTTACCGTGTCTACGCAAGAGAACCATGGAGTTGATGGGATTGAAATTTGGAATGAAACAGCACTGACAAAGGGCTTTCAATAGGATTAATTTGTAACTTAAGTCAGAGATTGTGTTTGATGTTGTATTGCTCATGGGGTTTTATGGGTTGTGCTTTGAGGTGGCTTTTTCCATTCGTTAGTGTTGATATTTTTTTTTTTTTTGACCATGTTGTAAAAATCAGGTTATTTTTTTATCTGTAAAGTGTAACAAGGGTCGGTAACGGCAAAGGGAAATGTGATGTCATGTTTTTGCCCATTCAAATCAAGTGTAATTTTCTAGATTTATTAATCCTGAGAATCTCACCGTATTTATATCGGGGTTTTATTTATTTATGAGATTTAGAGTTCTTTTGGATCTTTAAAAATATTTATCTAATATCATACCCATTGTTCAAAATTATTTTTTATCAAATCAAATTACATCTCTTTCCTTGTGCTATATTTTACCAACAAATTATCCAAAAAAAAAAAAAAAAATTAATTGTAAAAAAAAACGGTCCCTTGCTATATTTCATCT